>QQSS02013343.1:0-69974 GCA_003687565.2 Craspedacusta sowerbii | reverse complement strand
CCCCAACCCCTAAAGCATCCCATTATTCCTCAGGTGGACTAGGTGCATTAATCAAGAATGATGAATATCACCTTTCGTATTTTTATAAATTGATACAATATAAATATAATGAATTATCTGAGAAATGCTGGGTGCATTAGCGTCATATTTGGAATACTCACCTTAATTTCTATAGTTCCCATCGCTATCAACTGCTGTGGCAATGCCATTCCCCGGAACTTCAACAACTTGGCCTGGCTCGTAGCCGTCACCACTCTAGGCAACTCACCTCAGTATAGTTCAAAGCAGGACAACTATTTGCTAAAGGTTTATTTCAACGTACATGTATTTTTATAAATAGCAATTATTTTAGGGCTTTCTATATGTTTGTTTCTATACTTGATAAGTTTATGGAAATAGGAATACTACTAGGTTTAGTTGACAATGAGAGTCATATTCTAAACGCCACTTCTTACTACCAAAGGGATGAATACCATAAGGAGAAATATTGGCAAGAACGGGGCTAATGTTGAAATCAGAGCAATGACAGAAGAGATTCTCAATCATATCAAATTAAATAAGCACTTGATCAGTTAATCAAAATTGCACGCAAGGCTCTCTAAAATGATACAAGGTGATAATTTATATAATCATTTACAGAAATAATACAAAAATAATTACACTTAACTTTTTACACCAGCTAAACTGGATGATCTAATCAAACTTAATTGCAGATACTTTTATGTCTGTTTCCAATAATTAAAACAACAACAAAGTTTCAGGACTGCTTACAACAATATGTTACAGCATAAGATATACAATATTTAAATTAAAAGCAATCAAGTCAATCCTTAGATAGATTAGCTTCGGGATAATAGCCAATATAAGTTTTATTTTGAGGAAATTTCGAGTTAGGACTAGCATAGACTTCACTCATCTGACTCTCCCCTTATTTATCATATAATAAGTCAGCTGATTATGTTGGGGTTGTTGGCTCTACTGTGGATAGGGATGATCCTGCTTTCCCTTGCTTTCTAAACTTACGATAATTTAATATTTTTCACAAAACCATTGATCTTCTTGGCAATCAACAATTTTCTCGAAAAAACTATAAGTTTCGTGGTGGAACAACTTCCTTTTCAAAACTAGCCCAGCAATTGGATTAACTTCCGGCTCTACAATTACTTCGTCTTTCTAAGCTTAAGTTTGCTTTTTCTGCTAAACTTCAACTTCACTTTGTTTAGGATTCCTTTCCTCTTTAAACTGATAAACTTTATTGGATGGGATTTAAGCAATACAAACATCTTTGGATCTATCAGCAGGGCCTGGTACATCAACGTGGCCCCTTTGCTGGTTATGGAATAAATTTATAATATTGTATTTTAGATAATTCACTTAATTTACAGATATGTCAAATACAGAATTAATTAAAATCTAATGAAACTCGGAAGAGATTAAGACAACTGCATCAGTTCTTTGTATAGCTCAGTAAATGTCATTAAAGATTAATTCTTTATTTTCAGGAAAATCAAAAACTGGTTCATTGAATAATTGTTCGTTGATCTTATTGAATAAGGCTTCAATTAGGATTAATTTACTCAGCAACTCTCTTAAATTCTTTTTATTGGCCTTGCCTGGGGTGGTCTCATTCCAATTTTACAAGTCCTCGCATTTGTTCGAGTCTTAATCCTTATCAAAAACACATCATCATAAACACTCAGCGCTTAATTTCGATTTAGATCTAGAAATCACCGCTTTCTTATGATAGCTTTTCTGGCTACGTTGACTTTCAGGACTTTTATCTCAATGCTAGCACTGAGTACTCAGAGCATTTTCCCGTATCATTTGCACTTGATCAGAATGGGAATTTAAGACTATAACACAATTTCCATGATGATTGAAGCCAGTTATTATATAGGATTTATAATAGGGGTTTTACTGGCCTTGATAACAGCATTTAGGCTTTTAGTGACTTTGATTAGTTCATTAGATTGCCTGTGCTTTTTCTAAAATAATGATCAATGGACTAATAAAAGTTTAAGCGATTTCGATCTGAGAAAAATGGACAGATACAATCTGATGTTTTAATGATTTCACAAAATTAAAGTATTTATTTATTGAATAATTCCTGCACAGGTCTCAATCTTTAAGATTAATGAGGTATGGCTAATTATGATTAGGACATAGATTGACAGGTCACAGGTAATTTATAGAAAATATATCTATAACTGAATTTAGGTTGAAGATTGTTATTGATATTGATAATTCAATAAAAAAGTAACTATTCTTTAATAATTATAGTGCGTTTTAATAATTATTCTAAATTTAACTCCTTATACAATTTATAAGCATTATTTAAAACTAATTTGGACTTTAATTTTAGCGTTGAGATCTTTTGAAATAGATAGGCCATTTTCAATCCCTGCTATATATTGATTATTAAAACTTGGCTTCCATAATTAAATAATTCAAATTAAAACAGTCGCAATCTTCTTTATTGATTTTTGTGTTTTGGATTTTATGGCTGACTTGCTTATTATTTATTCAGACTTTATTCCTTCCTCCTACTAAAAAAACACTTCCTTATAAAAAGGATGAATTGAAAGCTTTTCCAATAGCTTAGAGTCTAGCTAGGAACGAGCCTCCTTTATCTCTTAAACGCTATCTACAATTTCTTTGAAAATTGATTTCTTCGATGATATTCCTTATTGGGAATTTATGGAATCCGCCACTTTATTGCTGGTTGATTAAGTTATGCTTAGCTCTAAGATTTCAATTATATTATCCCTTAATTTTCCTTAGAGCGGAGCCTTATCTTTTTTAAATAATTTTTAGTTGATAATGCAAGTTTGCTTTATCAAATCAATTACAGTTAGCTGATAAGGATTGAAGAGCAGCTAAAATCCTATTTACAGCTTCCTTATCTGGTTGATAAAGTTCCTCGAATCAAATATTTAGCCTACCATTTCTTAGCAAATAATATTGTAATTGGTATCCTATCTAGATGCCATCGGAAATATATCAACAAAAATTTTTTTAATAAATTCCATAAAACCTACCTTTATTTTTCTGCCTTTTAGATATGCGATCGCAAGTTTTTAGGACGGCAATAAATCTTATTCCTTGAACTGATTCATATTAACTTGTCTTATTAGCTAGCCTCGCTTGTGCTTAAATATTTGATTTGCCAATGAAACCTTAAATTTGAACCTGTTAAATTTAAACACAATTAATTAGCCAATAAAACTGAGTACTGAAAATATTCCACCCAAAAACGATACTTGCTCAGAAAATCGACCATAGGTTCTCAAATAGTTACTGGACATGGGTTATTTTCTAAAGTAAATCTTGAACAATACTTAGTCGATTTTAGGGAAATAATAGTCGATGTATTTATCGTTATAATTGATAACTGAAGTAGAATTTACATTTCCAAATAAATCTTGATCGGTCAAAGTGCTGTTGTTAAAGAAGATATTCATCTAAAGAGTTTGAGAATTAGGATCAAGCTGATATCTCAGCTGATCTTGAAAATGTCGATGATTGCATTTTATTTGAGGTTGGGTAAGATGACTTTGTTGCTGAAGTAAACTCTTAATTAAATTTTTCTCTGACATAATTATTCACATTTAATAATTGTGCCCGTAATTCTTAGATATTAAAAGACCTCACTTAGGTATTAGCCTTTTGCATTAAAAGAAAAATTGTCGCCTGGACATATCCAGTTAAACATCCTCAGAGTGTCAAATTTTTATTTCGTTATTTAAATGTATTTTCTTACAGTCTCAAAATCACATTACTTCTTGGGAAGTTTTTCGTATACAGCAAAATTTCCATTTTTTTTAACATAATTTATGTTGATATCGAGCTGTGAATTATTTTATGATAAGTCAATTTCAGAGCCGATCATGTAAAAGAAATTATTGCTGTTAAAGTTAATTGATGCATCCTTATTGAAGGATGTAGAAAGCTAAATGTTCATCTTTTTATTGCTCAAGAAATCTGAAAATGATTGAGCAGTCAAAGAAATAGTTAATATAAACATAAGTATTGTAAAAAGCCCTCCAATAGCGGAAGAGAAGTGAGTTTTTCCTTTGTACTGCAATAGAATAGGATAACTAAAAAAATCTAATTTTTTGACAAATCTTTTTAAAGGCTCAAACATCTTAAATAGGATAAAATAAACAAAAAATATTAAACAAATTTATATACTGTCAGAGATGGGAATTTTAAATCAAAAGATTTATAAATTTCAGTTTTATAAATATCCCGAATCCGTAATAATAAATTCAATTTAGAATGTCAAATAGGAATTTTAAGTATAGATATTAAAGGCTCACTAAAAATGAATATCTTTTCCCAAAATTTTAAAGCAAGCAGAGATCCGTTTCAAGCATCATTTCTTTGGTAGCCAAGAGCAAAAAAAAGCAGAAAATGGATAATCCTTAACTGCGCTAAGGACTAAGAATAAAGAAGATATAGCTAAGGAGTTTAAACTCCATTAAATAGCAATAATTGCAAAAGCATGCTTCCAATAGCTTTAATTTTTACAAACTGTTTTAAAACGAGACCATCGCCAAATATCTCAAAAAAAATACTACTTTAGCTTCCTTTAAACCTTTTTGATTGATAAATTGAATAAAAAATTTATGAAACAAAATTAAATAGATCCCTACTTTAAATTAATTGATTAGCATCTGCAATGGCCTTAGTTGTGCGAAATTAATATTTAAAGATAGGACACCAGACCTTTCCTACATTACCTTAATATTAATACTTTCAAAATAAAAATTTTTCACTTCTTTTACAAATTTCTTTTCTAAAAGGGACTGCTTTAATTCAATTTCAAACCATAATCAACTATCCTCTACCAAACAAACGCTTTCAAAATTTAGTGGGTTTAAGAATTTGCAGTTATCAAGACTACCAAAATAGCACTCTCATTTGTAAAATTATATTTTGCAGAGAAACAAGATTAAAAGAAAAAGCAGTAATTTTTATAAAAAATCAAATGTAAATCACTTATTGTATAAGAAAGTTAAGCAACAGACCCCAATTAAGCAATCAAATATGCATTCTAAAAATTGCTTTTGATTTTTGGAGAACTTAACAGTTCGGTCTTAAGAAATGATGTAAGAATATAAGAAATTTTTTATAGGATGATGAAAATAAGTGAAATAAAATTTCCATACTGTCCCCCTGCTATTAAAGTAAGAAAAATTTTTTTATAAAGTTTTTTCAAAAGAGATGAATTCGATTAAGAAAATAATAAATTAATACGATAGAGTTTGACTTAAAAATAACCATCTTTAATTTAAATAATTTAAATAAATAACAAGCTGAAGTCAGAGAAAAATATGCTTAAAGAATAGCTAAAAGATTTTAAGAAGCTAAAGAAGTAAATCTAAGATACACACTTATATAAAATGATTAGCCTATCGAATTAAAATATGAGCTTGACTGAGGCAATAATAAAAATGGATCAATAATATATTAGGCTTAAAAAGAAGCTATTACCATTTTTGATGAAAAAATGATTGAACTGATTAATCAAGAAAGAAGTATGTTTATCTCCTTATGATTCCGCATGTATCGTCCCACTAAAATTTTACCTTAGTTTCCCAAGCCGCTATTGTCTGGTCATTCAACTACTTAATTCGAGCTATTGAAGACTGTTAATAAGCTAACTTCTTAACAGGTTTTACAAAGCTGCCATTTTGAAACTGTTTCCGCCTAAATCTAATTTCTTTAATGCTCTAAAATCCTAGTTGATTATTTAGATAATGCCAGAGTCAGTAATTTTATTCGACCTGATATCCAAAATTATAAGGTGGGTTGAATAGGCTTAAATTATGTATTTAAGCCCTTAGTCTCGTATTAGGCATTATTATAACCAGAGTGAATTCAATAATTGGAATCTCGCTTTGGAAATATGATGGGCTCCTTCAGATTAAATTATATTAAAAGCTAATTAATTCAGAACATAGGTCAAGTTGCCTTAGTTTCGGCCAATTATGTTCAGTGATACATCTGATGGAATGACTTGATAATTTGTTATTATCTTATTACTCAGATACAAAGACATATCGACTGAAGCTACTTCCAGTTGCAGTTCACAATATATTCGATTGTAGTAATATTATTTACAGAGAGATCACACTCTCTTAAATGAGTCCATTTGAATTATGCCAATTTTTTTGTTGCATTACTAGTTATTCCTAATTTCTCTTGATAATACAATTACTTAGAGAAACTCTTTCTATCTCTTAAAAAATAAATTAAATACAGACCACTTTCTTCTTTAAGCTAAATCTTCTCTTTCTCTGTCCAGCTTTGATCTTCCACAGGAAATGGCAATCGCAATCTTAGCTTGCCATATCTTAAGTCTATCCCCTCCTCAGATCAAGTCTCTCAAAAATATTATAGGCAACAGTTTTCTAATACTCTTCTGATATAGGCTGAAATTATTTGTTTGGATTAGCTATGTCTGTCGATATTAAATTGCACTTTTAAACTATTTTTAATGGAAGTTAATTATTTTAGGATTCTTAGCTTTACTGCCTGAAGATATTCCTTCCGATTTATTAAACTTAAGAAGCAAGTGCTGGACGACTGTTGAATACTCTTTCATTTTATATTTATGGTGGATTTAGTTAGAAGGTGAGAGGTTGAATACTTTACTAACTTATTTTCAATTAATTAATTACTTAATTTATTGAAGGCCGATCCTTTGGATTTAAAAATAGCATTTTTCTTAATATGTCTCTTAGTTTAGAATGATTTATTGAAGATAGTAAATTGTTTGGAAAATTTTAATATTCCCACAATTTAATTCCTTTTCTTTGAATTAGTTAATTTCTGAAAATTTAAATAATAATCACAGCTGCTGACCATAAGTCGCTTTTCTGTGATTCCCTACCAGTTTAAAACTAAGGACTTTTATAAAAATAAATTTCTTCTTATGATTAATTATTCAGAGATTGTCTGGAAAGGGGCAATTTTAACTTTAAAAAGGAGTCGTATCCTATTAATAATGAATATGGGTTTAGCATTAAATGTTTTTACTTCATCTAATGCACTGCTTTTAGACCAAGTAGTAAGCCACCACTCAAATTGAATTTCTCTTATTAAGTTAAATTTTTTGTAATTATCAAATTTTAAACACTACTGTGAAAAATTTCGTTGACTATGACAAGGAATTGGTTTGACTTATAATGGAAAAATTAGTGGATTCTTATAACAAATTTTGAAGTTATGCTGGCTTGCAATCCTGTGACATGTTTAATGTTTTAGTATTCTAATTGTTGAAGCTACTTCAAAGGAATAATTTATAAGGCAAAAGGGCGGATGTTCTTTTAACTATCGATGCTGAAAGCGAGTTTTAAAAGGGCCTAAGAAGTCCTACATAAAACTTTTTAGACCCAAAATTAGTTAATAAAGGTGTTATTGGGGAGAATTGAGTTAGAAAAGATTTAGGCTGGTAAATATTTGTTTTACGGCTTAAAACAAGGAATTCCCATTTGCGAAACAATTTATATAGATTATTTTAATATGATTTCTAATTCATTCACTATTTCATTGTTATTACTTGATCTCCTTTTTTGCGCTTTAACAATACTAAACCTTGCTCTCGTAATTGAGGACGTAAATAGCAATTTCCTGAATTGCCTATTCTCTCATTTCGCAGGATTCTGGAGTCCTAAAAAAGATAGATTACAGGAAAAGCTGTCTGCGCTACTTTTTGCTTATGAATTGTTAAAGTTTGGCCTGATTGAAAGCCTAAATTGACGACTTTTTCCTTATATTAAGAATCCTCCTTTTAGAGGCTATACGTATTTTTTTCCGCTCAATATAATTTTTCAAAATGGTGATCAATTTCTTGGGCAGGTTTTTTTTAATTTTTTTGGGGCTGCAATCCTAACAATTTTATCTATGGGCCATCCTCTTAATTCAAATTAAAATGCTAGGAAATCAATGCTATAATCATCAAAATTGATTTAAAACAGTCATTTTGAATTTAATTTCTTTAGGATTTAGACTGACGGGTTATAACAGTTGCATATACTCGCTTTCCTTATGATCTTACATTTTATGCAAACAAGCGAAGTCGGCTTACTGGCTGATGATACAGGGCTATCAGTTATTGATCTCAAACTCGAAGTTCTTGTATTATTCGATAGCTCAGGTAGAGTTATGTATAAGTTTTTAGAATTGTAAGCTAAATTTAATCTCTGAAAGCAGATGCTTCCATAGCTTACCACCTAAGTTTACTCTAGGCCTTAATAAGTACATTTAAAGTAGAATTAAAGGGCACAGGACATCAACTCGATGATCTTAAATCTCGCTTCGTAGGCAAGGTTTCGGAGGATGTCTTACTAGTTTCCCATAATTTTATTTTTATTTAAATTTTTTTCCATAAAATCCAAAGTCAGGGCCCTAGCAATGACAACTAATGCTACCTGCAATAATGTATTTTAAGGGAGCTAAAGTTGTAGTTAAAAGCCAAGCCCTTTAGAATCCTTATTTTTAGAATCCTCTACCTTGGATTTGAATTTTTTGAAAACTGTTTTAATATTCATTTTTTTATATATCCCTTGGACTGTTTAGAATTCTAGCTGTTTGAACTTATTAAAGCAGCAGTCAATGAGCAGTTATGTCATTAATTAATTTTTCTAGTAATAGTTTTTGATGAGATAAGCTGAAGACAAAGCCACTTAGTGTGCGTAAGGAATGTTGGGCAGGACCAAGTTGCAAGACTTTTAATTTTTGGCGGAAAGCGTGGGAGAATAAGTTAGTCTTTCAATATCTTACATATAATTCATATTTATTAATCCCAAAAAATGTCAGCAGGCATCTGATATATCGAAGTTTCCTTATAATTTTTCGGAAATGGTTCAGATTTAATTGTTTATTCATCTTGCCTCACTTCGATTTTTTTATTTTTTTTTTCAAACCTGCGCGATGTCTGTCCTAATCGTTTTATAAATCAAGCCTTTGCTCTCTGAGTCTGTTTAGCAACGGTTCTACGTACTATTACATCTGCTTAGCACACTTATAAAACAGGGTATCAGGTTGGTTATAAGTCTTACAGTTTTAAAACATTTTCTTTATATCTGCTATAAAGGAATCCTTATCGTATTGGTTCTATTTGATCTTGGCTTAAATTGACTTCATATTCACTGGATCTGTGATAACCTAGTAGTAATCAGGCACATCCTACTTCAGCACTGGTTATTTGAAGGGCCAAATGCTCTTATGCTTCATCATTCCCTAGTAAATTATCATGCACTGTGTCTGAAACGAGTGTTATTCCATCTTTTTAAGCTCTTCGTAATCCTAAATGGTCCACCCTCCCTCAACGATTCCCTTGACTTTTCTGGGGTCAATCCTAAGAATTTCAGTATCATCTGACGAAATTCTAAAATCTTCAGCATATTCATTCAAGTTTTATCTAAACACATGCTGATTGATACAGAGCTATGATATTTTTTAGATTACATATTCTCGCTGTAATTTGATAATATCTGAGACCCTGGAATAATCCATTTTGGGATGAATGTAGCATTCCATTAGCGTGCCACCTTAGTAGTCTTTGACATAGCCTCGCCAACGCTCAAGTGGCATCCTGTACTACTTTGTGAATCCTAGCTTCTGAAAATATCCTATTGCAAAATTGTCAGCATAAGTCATTAAATACTCTATATTCTGATGCTGCATTGACTCTTTCAGCTTGTTCATAAGTCTAGTCCCGTAGCCTTTTATTTTGAACTTATCAGATATTGCCAAAAATGCGATCTATGCAAATCGCTTTTAGTGGTACACGCGGTAGCAGATTCCGCCTATCATACGCTTCACGTCGCTTTTCACTATGCACATGCATTCATGGTTCCTATCGAACACCAATTTAACGATATATTACTTAGGCATTTTTGGCAGCTGGCTGGAAATGATGTTTTTCAACTCCAAAAGCATCATCATGTTCTGGATGTTTCGATCATTGCGAATAGTTACAAATTCGACCATCCCTTGCTACTCCTGATTCTTTATCATCTGGTCTCTGTTTGCAAAACCTAATCCAGTTCCATCGCTCATCATTATAATCAAATATTACAAAGCCGCTATAGCTTTTTCTCGCATATGACTTTCCTGATGGGTTATAAAACGCCGACCCATTATTCAAACTTATCACCCGTCAATGAGAATAATGGCCTCCCGGATTAGGTGGGATCGTTTATTACAATCTTCCCAGGTAAATTTTCTGTTTGGGTTAATTATCCAGAATTTATATCAATTATCGTCTAGACTCCCCTTGTAAATAAAAATATGAAGTTAAAAAAAATTTGGCCATCCGCAATAAATTGATCGCTGATCATAGTCCTGCCTAGTTGCAACAAATCTTACAATTCCTCAAGGTCGACAGGAATCATCCAGAGAAATGGATTGCTATCCCTCCTCTGGACGTAGTGCAAGCCAATCCTTTTTAGATTTTAAGTTCTGTGCAATGGCCTATTGATTTACTTATAGAACTCTTAAAATTAAGAGGACTTTTGTTTTTTGAAAAGATGCTGGAGGTTTGGAGCTCCTCCTCTTATCATAATGCCTATAAGTGCTAGACAAACGAACTATCCTTAGAAGCTTAGCCCACTATTCCATAGAAAAGTCTGTGTGAAAATAAATATTTATTTACCGATTAGGTGTCTATAGGCCTAAATTAGGTCGGTAGCATAGCTAATTGCTATTTGTCTGCGGACATTGAATTCAATCGCGATTCCATATTCGGAAGCTCGCTAATGCTCCAAATATAGTAAACTATCTACAAGAGTGGCCTACTTTTTGCAAATTAAATATTCTTGGTATTTTTTGGAGATAGTGTTTTCCTAGATGTTGTGTCTAACCTTAACTAGAGAGAAAGAGAGACTAAGGACTTCAACGGAATCCTGAACTTGTAGTTTGATATTTTCCTTGGTAGAAAACTTATTGTAATTCTTAAGCACATCCAAGACATGCTAATTCTTACTTTTAGTTGATAATTTCTATATTTCTTTGACCATTAAGGCTATGGAAGTCGAAAACGGGCGTTAGAGGATCGGCCTTAAAATTTACATCTAGCTTCTTATCATCAGATGCAATAATATTCAAATCCACAGCTTTCAACTTTGGCTCTTGAAATGCAATTCCTGCCATCGAATATGTAGGAAGGTCGTTACATCAGAGTGATAATTTTGTTGAAGTCAAGCGACTCGAATTACTACCAGTCAGTGCAAATCACGATTGCTTAACATCCAGCTACTCCTTAATAAATATCTTTTGTAAATTTTAAACTTTATTTAAATTAAGGAAGATATAATGAACGTCTAGTCATATCCTAGATGAGGTGTTACGGTCTTGCCTTAGGATCATAACAAATTAACTCACATTTTTAAATTAGCAGAGAGTTGCAAATTATCGAAGCGATTGACTACCTCACGTCACCTGTATTCCCTTTGAAAGCATATCCTAAAAGCAATACTTTTTTACCTCTCAAAGTGTTATTCATTTTTAACATTATCTTGTTTAGCAATCTTTTTTGCTGAAGAGAGTTCATCTTGTCAACTCCTAACCAGTACTAAGCGACTTCGTTTAAGTCAAGGCACTAGGCCAGATAGACTAGTGAAAGCAAATCTTTGCGTAGACAGCTGCCGCCGAAACCGAGTCCACTCCTCAAATATTTTTTACCGATCCTAGAGTCTGAACCAATGCATTTTTCGAGTTATTTAATGTCAGATCCGATTTCCTAACAGATCATGGAAATTGAATTAATGCTGGAAATCCTTTGAGCCAAGAAGGAGTTAGCTGCCAATTTGCTAAGCTCTGAGCTGTACAGTGAAGTAGTTATAATTTTGTCCTATTTTATCCATTTTAGATAAAGATTCGCTATAGCTTTCACACTTTAACTATCGCTTCCGCCTATTATAACTCTGTCGGGTTAAATTAGATCTCTCACTGCGGTTGACTATGCTAAAAATTATGGGTTGCTGACAACATGGATTTTGCTGGTATTTTGTGGGTGATTGATCTGGTTTTCCTTGACAATCCTGATGATTGTATCTGAAGTCTTAACAGGGACAGTGCTTTTTTCAACAATTATTAAGGGTTTAATTCGTTAGGATCTATCTATGAATTTTGCAATCTGTCTAACTGCCTTCTAGGTATAAGAGAGATCATGCGCTTTATCATTCAGCCCGAATCCCTTATTTGGCGTTGGCAAAGCAAGAAAGATGCAATCTGTATCTTTTAGAGCCTGCTCATAATCTGTCGTGAAAGTCAGCTTGTCCTTTGTTTAATGAAGGAGTTAAAGCAGTCCCTCTTATTTTATGGGAGGCTAAAATTTATTCCAACTCTAAATTATCAAAGGATTGATATCAAAGACGCAGACTGCTGCTGATGTGTATTTGGCTATAACGGCCGCAGTGGGAGCACCTACATATCCAGACCCGTAAACAGAAATCTTCTTAATTTACATTTATTATTATAATTGATAATTACTATATTCAATATATAGTCCTCATTGTTGAAGGGTTTCTCTTTAACCGTTCCTCTGTTTTGGTGGCGCGAAGCTCATTCACCCAATGTATCTTCTACCTGTCAAAAACACTTTTGTGTTTGGGTTTCTGCTAAGAAAAAGCAGTCCGTGAAAATGAAAAGGAGCGAGTCGACGGGTATATCAACTTTTATCTCGTATAGTAGTTGCAATTTTTGTTAATCTATTTAGTGTATCTTAAAATAAAAGAACTTTTTAATTCCCTGCCAGACTTGAAAATTGGCTAATTCGCCTTCGAGTCAACATTTTTTTTTTTTTTTTTCAAGGAAGAGTTGAACTCGTTACGAAGGGGAATGGGGTTTTATATCATGTCGAGTCTTTTTGAAAATTTCGAATAACTTTTTCTTGGCTTTATTTACACTACTAGCATTGATTTATCTATGACTCTTGCTGTAGGAGATATTGACAAATACATTGAACAACTTAAAAAGGTTCAGAAATTGCAGGAACACGACGTCAAGGCACTCTGCAATAAGGCCAAGGAGGTCCTGGCCGTGGAACAAAACGTTCAACTCATCGAATCCCCTGTGACAATCTGCGGAGACATTCACGGACAACTATATGATCTGCTTTAACTGTTCAAGATCGGAGGAAACGCACCTTATAGTAATTACCTATTCCTAGGTGATTTTGTGGATCGAGGCTTGTATAGTATCGAAACTTTCTTACTCCTAATCGCACTCAAAGTCCGCTACCCTAGCAGGATAGCTCTTATCAGGGGAAATCACTAGTCCAGGCAAATCACTCAGATCTATGGCTTTTATGACTAGTGTCTCAGAAAGTACGGCTCACTCAACGTTTGGAGGTATTGCATCTAAACATTCGACATGATATCATTGACGGCCCTGGTCGACGGCTCTGTGTTCTGCGTTCATGGGGGGCTGGGACCTGACGTTAGGTCGCTTGACGATGTATTTCCCTTATAAGATCAAAGTTTTAAATAGGAAGCAAGAGCCACCTCATTAAGGGCCTATATGCGATTTAATGTGGTCAGATCCTTAATAAATCTAAGGCTTTCAGAAGAGCAGCAGAGGGGCAGGCCATATTTTCGGAGGTGATACGGTCTAGCAATTTAATAGAAAAAATAATGTCACTCTCATTTGCAGGGCTCATCAGTTGGTGATGGAGGGGTTCAAACAAATGTTTTCTGACAGATTAGTCACTGTATGGTCAGCGCCCAATTATTGTTATCGCTGCGGCAACGTAGCTGCCATTCTTTAGCTCGACTAAAACCTTCAGAAAAGCTACAAGATTTTCTAAGCTGCTCCCGAGAACAATCGGACGACTGGTACGGCAAAGAAGAGTGTTCCAGACTACTTCATGTGAGGCTCTGATTATTCAAATATTTAAGATGTTGAATCAGCCAACAGGGATCTTTCCTCTTGCCAACTGCTTCTTCTTCCCCTATTTCCGAACATTCTTCTGAGTTTGGCTGGCCCACATTTCAACGTGAGTTTGGGAACTCAGGTAGGGGCCGATTCTACCGTGTGCTCTATAGGTTCTACGTCTGCCTTTGGCAGCTCTATTAGTCTGGACGTGGTTGATGAGTAGAGTATCAGAGTCAAGTCTCTTTACTTTCGCATTAGCTTACAAATTCTGCAAGAGGCCCAGCACAACTTTCACTGATTTTTCAGGCCATCTACCCAAAGTCTTTTTAAATTACTTTGCCTGAGCGGTTCTACCAATACCTCCATAGTATTTGGTGTATGGGACGCAGCGCTTGTGGTTGAGGACATCCTTGAGGTAAGCCTTAGCATCAGTGAGACTCATTCCTTTGATTGCTTTGGCTGTCTAGTAAGTATTTTTGTAATGGACTCTCAGATCCTTAGCAGAGGTTTTGCAGGCCTTGTCAGGATGCTGAGGCTACCTCGAGTACTTTTTGACCATTCAACAAATTAATTTATTAGGATGAAATGCCTCTTAACAAAAAAATCGATGGAATCTAGTTGCTTGTCGACTCTTCGTTAACTATTAAAAATTCAGGGATAAAGTTAATTAATGTCGATCGTTTAAATTGATAATTAACGATTATTATGAAGCCGTTTGGACCACCACCTCCCTGGGCGGACCTCCGCAAGAAGATTGAGGAATATTCCTATGCTCTAGCTGATCAGATAGGCAAGGGCTTCAGCTCCATCGTTTACAAGGGAATCAAGGATCAGACCTAGTAGCCTGTGGCCATAAAAGTCATATAATTTCGTTCTCTGAAAGATGAGACTGGAAGAAGTATGCTCCAATCCTAAATCGAAATCTTGAAGAGCTTGCAGCACCCCAACATCTTGAGATTACACAATGTCTACTCCACTATGAATAACTGCTATATAGTTACTGAATTTTGTAGGCATGGGGACCTGGCTAGCCTAATAAAACAGAGGAGAAGACTCTCCGAGAAGGACGCACTCAATATTTTCTACCAGACTTTCCAAGGCTTCAAAAAAATGGCAAAGGCTAATGTCATTCACAGGGATCTAAAACCAGCCAATATTTTCCTGAGTGACGGAATTGCCAAGATAGCTGACTTCGGCTTTGCTAAAGTCAGCGAAGGGACTCACCGAGAGCGCTATAATGTGGGCACTCCTCTCTACATGTCGCCTTAGGCCCTCAAACGCAACATCTATTCCTTGAAGAACGACATCTGGTCGATGGGAGTCATCCTATTCTAGATGCTCTTCGGAGAGACTCCCTGGGAAAGCAGGAACTAGCAGGAGTTGATCTAGAAAGTGACGAGGATGCCTGTCCCCTTTAGAGGAGCTTGTAGTTAGGATATCAAAGACTTCATTAGAAGTTGTTGTTAGGTCGATTAGGGCCGGAGAATTTCTATTTAGCAAATGGACAAACACCCTATGATAGTTAGGGCCAAGCAATACGCCCCCTCAACAGTCCAGTAGGCAAACATCCCTTAACAAAAAAACTCACCTCCCCCTAGAAAGTTCAATGAAAATTAAAACAAGCCACTCAAAGGTCGGGAAAGGGAGAGAGCCAGTTAGTAGGAGGCCCGCTAACTTAGATAGCATATCTTGAAAAATCGAACTAACAAAATTTAGGGAGCCAATCAACAAATAAAACCACCTAGCAAACAAAGGTTGGAGAGAGCATCCCTGGACGAAGTGAAAAAAGCTTCTTAATTGATACATAAGAACGACAAGACATAAAGCTAAATCGCAAAAAATAAGCTTTATTTGGACTAGCTTGCCAAAAAGGTAAATCTGCTTAAAACTCTAAAGGATCAGAAGGAGCAACTCGTTAATTAACTTAAATCCAAGGCTAAAGTCAAGGTGTAACGAAACTCTTTGGATTAACGGAAGTCCGATCAGGAATAACCAACTCGCCAAGCCTCGCTCGGAAAGTCAACTCTGCCTATAAAGCAAATCTGCAAATTAGTCCTCGGTCAAGTTAACCTCTGCAGATTGACTTACAAAGTGGTGAAATGCATGTAAGGCTAATAAACAAATTTCCTTAAAGGTTTCCTACACCATCTAATAAAACAGCTGAAAGACTTCATATCAGGTTAGAGCAATTTCTTAGGAATAGCTAACGACAACTAGTTTAGAGGCTGGATCGGATTCCCAAGGTACAAGTTGGCTATCAATTAGTACTGGGATAAATATAATCAAGTTTTTGCTGGGATACTCCCCTTTCAAAACGTTAGTTCAGTAAAGACATCACTCTCCTCTTTGATCACCAAAATTTTCATTAAAATTAAAGAATCCAATTCGTCAAGGGACTAAGCCCAGGTCATTGAACCTCAAAACAAAGTGCAGGGCCTTCGATACGCCTTTAGTCTGTGGTAACTTATAGCATTTGTTTCAAGGGGTAAAAAGGCGGGATAGTATTAACGAGGACACGAACTGAACAGCTTGCTGGAAGGGTAATAGCCCAAGATAAAAGTGGGCGAACTGCAATCAATATCGAACAGACTAAGCCTCCTCGGATTGTGACGTTCTAAATGCATTTATCCAATACGAATAATAAACATTGATATATATTGAATGAGTTAAGCCTCTACTCCAGCCACAATTCTCTTCCTCATCATAGGCCTTATCTTAGGCGCCATACTTAGGACTGTTAATAGAAAAACCAAATTTCCATACACACCACTCTTGCTCATAGCTGGTCTATTTCTTGGACATTTTAAATAAATTCTTGGAACACTAGGATACGGCACCTCAATCATGGCACAGATTAACCCGCACACCATCCTCTTGGTTTTCATACCAGTCTTGATCTTTGAGTCAAGCTTTAACTGCGACTGGCACATCTTTAGAAGATCGATCCTGAATATCATAGTGCTGGCAGCTCCAGGAGTGCTGTGGGGAGCCATCATAATTGCCTGCTGTTTCAAATTTCTGTTGGGCTACAATTAGCCTGATCTAAACTGGTTCTAAGCATTTACTCTGGGTTCAGTCCTTTCGGCAACTGATCCCGTTGCAGTCGTAGCCTTATTGAAATAGTTAGGAGCGAGTGTTCGATTCAACACTTTGATCTAAGGAGAGAGTCTATTAAACGATGGGACTGCAATGGTCTTTTATTATCTATTCGCTGATTTGGCAAAGGGAAAATAGGCAAGCGCTGTTGGGGTTGTTTTTAGCTTTATTAGAATTGCAGTGGGAGGGCCTATCCTCGGTGTTGTCATGGGTATTATCTGCTCTTGGTGCATGAAAAGAATCATAAGGGACGATGTGCTGACCACCAGTGTCACTGTGATCGGCTGCTATGCCACTTTTTACCTGGCCTAGCAAACATTTTTGCATGTTTCAGGGATCTTAGCTCTGGTGGTGCTGGGTCTTTACCTCTCTGCGGTTGGAAAGACAAATATCTATCCTGAGAGCTAGCACAGCCTGCACGTGATTTGGTCGTACATCCAATACGCCTGTTAAACAATTATATTCTTATTGACAGGAGTTATAATAGGAGTTAAAATGATCTAAGGTACTTCTATCGTATTTTCGGACTGGATAAAGATGCTGATATTCTGGCTGCTTATGAATCTAGCCAGGTTTATTATGGTCCTCACTTTCGCCCCCTTGCTCTTTAATTATGGCTATCCTGTCACCAAAAGCTAATTCGCAGTCTTGATCTATGGAGGTCTCAGGGGCGCACTTGGCCTTTGTCTAGGACTGCTAGCTAATGTCGATTAGTAACTGTCACCCAGATTCAAGGACTTAACTTTATTTTACATCTCAGGAATGGCTACACTGACTCTGCTCATCAATGGAACTACTTGTGGGACTCTAGTGACATGTTTAAATATGATTCAGGTTCCAGAAATAAGGAATAAGCTTTTGATAAGTGCTATGAACAAAATCGACCACTAAATCCGATAGCAAACCAAACAACTCAAGGACGACTCCTTCCTGCGGCAGGCCAACTGGGAGACAGTCCGCGAAATAGCATAACGCTAAACAAAGCCTTAGCGAAATTCTATATAAATGAAAGGAGATGGTTAGCGACAAACTATCTTTGAAGGACTAAATTCAGATTAAATTTATTAGGAATTTAGATACAGGCTCCTCAGATAGTCCAAAAAATTGAGTTGGGAGAGGTTCTAGAAAGGGAAGTGCAGGGCTAGGGCAGCCAATTCGTTTAGTTAGTGCTGCGATGTCATGATGGATCGGCCGAGGGATCCACTCTGCTACTGGTAATTAATGCGTGCTAATATAATCAAGCCGGGAAACCCCAGCATCACCTTCCTCCCTGCCAATCTAATCGTTGAGGAGGTGTATAACGCTTACTAACTTTGTGTTAATTTCCTAAGAGTGTATGAGTAGCTTTAAGAACAATTTCATAATTTTCCAATGAAGGCTGAAATAATGAAGAGAGTGCTTGACTAGCTGTAGGACGATCGCATTATGATCTAGCACTACCTGTGCTAAATATAGTCAACTTTCCCTGAGTCCATCAAATCCATCCAGACTCGAATGGCTGCTTACTAGTTGCTCTTTAGTCGCAAGCATATGCTTTTGGAGATGTTGGAAACAGGCGTTATCGACTAAGCTCAATATAAATAACAAAGAGTTGAATTGGACGACAAATTAATTAAGGTTGAGGAAATTCAAATAACAGCGGAACCCCTTTCGATGCACGGGATGGCGATGGATTGCCCTCTATTTTCAGTGCTATCCTTAGAATAAGTTAAAAATTTGTTGGCGGGTGCTTAATAGAGGACATACAGATAAAACACATTGCTCGTCGAGTGTGAGAGGTAATATTAAAATTTCTACATTATTATGAGTGGAAATATCAAATAAAATTTCAAGGGATTTTCTTGCACAAGGGGACCTGGCTCAGTCTCTTGCGTCCTTAATTGTATTGTCGGCTTTAATTCAATCTGCTAAATTAGGACTGTGACTGCCTGCAAATTAATGTAATTGAAAGCTAACTAAATAAGAAAGCTTATTAAAAACAATGCAGCTTTCTAGAAAAGGATTTACCAGACAGCATTTTATTCAGCTGTAAAGATAAACTAAGATGAACTTTTCGCGCTGAGATAAGCAAAGATAAGGTAGATAGCTGCTTCTTCATCTATTTAAAAACTCAAAGATGGGTAAGAAATTTAGCTTAAAAACGGTGGATTTATCTTTTAGGGCAAACTCACCGCCAAAGGCAAGTCTAAGCTGAGAGATTTCGGATGGATGTAAGCTGTCCCTGCTACTTAAATAGTTCTCGTCGCGAAGGACAGATGCATTCTCATGAGTTTCAAAAACAAGATTCAGTACAATGATAGAGCAAGTGTAATGGCTCAATTCTGAATGAATATAATTAAATGTCAAATGGACCTAACGATGCTTTTGATGATTTTGGGTTTAGGCTGCTAATTCGCGAGATGGATGACGTACTTCCTGAGGATGTTGGTGGCTATTATTACAGCAAGGACTGGAATAATTTCGAATAGATATTAAATCATTTCAATTTTATCTGCGATCGAAGACTGGCAATGATTAGTATTATATCAGATACAGCTTCTAAAGCTTGGTCTATCTTACCAGCATTTTCCATCCAATCCAAATCTAGGCTAGGCTCGCTCTACAATTAATCATCAATGGCACTCCAAACTAATATTCTGATTCTGTTATTACACTTTCTTAACAGCTGAAATCCCTTTAATCTTAACCTAATTGCTGTAGCAGTTAAGGCCTTTGCTAAACCTTTGTTGATTTTTCGTTAAGTTAGAGAGGATGTTAAACTTGTTGAGTTATTTCGTTTTGGTGCTAAGCTGGTTATATAGCTAAAGAATTAGTATGGATCGGTTTTGGTAAAATTTGCTAATTGAGTACATTAAATATTATGTTTGGCCTAGCTGTTTATGATATTGATTCTTAATTATTTTAATAGGAGGGAAGGAAGGATTAATTATTTTAAAAGGGCTTAATCCTATTTTCATGTATATTTTTAAACTTTGAAATAAACTTCTTTTTGTAAAGAGTTTACTTTCTTCTCTTTAATAAAGTTATTCTTAATTTTTTAAGGAAGAGATTAAATTAGACTTCTATTATTTTTCCCTTTATTTTATTTGCTAAACATTATAATTGATTCTGCTTCTTAATAATGTGATAATTTGATATAAAATTTGAAAGTAAGTATTTGATACTTAGATTCTGCACTGCTCGAGTTTTGCAACCTTCCTTTAACTTTTATAACAAAAATTGTTTTTTCTGCTACTAATAATATGCAAGTGCTATTTTATTTATTTTTTGTTTGGCTATAATATTCTAAACAAAAACTAGGTTAATAATCTTTATGATTTTTCTTTGAAGAGATAAAGCACACTTTTTGGTTATCTAGTTTTGGATCAATAATCTATTTTTTGATAATATTTTTGAATTAACAATGTTTTTGATGTTGGCAATAAATACTTGAATTGACTTAGTTTGCCTTTTCAGTTGAATTTATTTTTAATTATTTAAATACATTTTTTATTTAAGCAATACATTTATTCTATATTATTTATAAATTCGGCTAAGAAAACAGAAAAGGGATCCACTTAATTTAGATCTTCTTTACAATCTTCTGAATATAATTATCATTTCATTTTTTACTCTCTTTTAGATATAATTCATAACCTTAAGAAATCCTCTTACCATTTTTGTAGAATTCCAGTGAGATTTTAGTTAATAAAAATAAATATTCCTTATAATCTAGGAAATTTTATTAAATCTTTTATCCACCCAATAAGCATTACTAATTCTTCTAATGAATTTGTATTTTAGCTTATTTTAAGCAATGAGTTTTAGCTTTCGATATTTTAATTTCAATGAAATATTTTTTTTTAATCTTTTGAAAAATTTTATTTTAATAATTTTTTTAATTAAATTTTTTTATATTCTAGTCTTAATATAGTGTTATTTAGTTAATTTAAATCTTAAAAAAAATATTCTTAGTTTTAATTTCGAATGTAATATTTCCAGCCGTTCTTCTTAATTTATTGCTAAATCTCTGCCTCTTATGAAAAGTAAAATAAGAGAAGACGACATTCGAGAATTTACCTAAAATAGTAATTAATTAATTATATTGCCTATCATCTTGATACTTCTGTATTTTAAATTGAATTATTTTAGCCTTTGCCATCCCTTTTTCAATTTGAGTTTTAAAAATAATTAAACGATTTTTTATTTGAATGAAAGAATCTTTTTAATTTAACTACACACCCGCTTTAATTAATAGATTTTTGCCCTTTAAAATAGTTTTATAAAAGTCTATATACTTTTCTCTTGTTCTTTTGCAATCAATTTAATATTATTTTTCAAAAATTTTATGGCCCTTCTCAATCCGTAATAAGGTATTCCTTATTCTAATAGTTTTCGAGTGTTGAGAATTTTTTCCCAAATGAATTTAATTTGCTTAAAAGAATAGAAAACTCTTTTTTTGAAAATCTTGAACAAACCTTTTTGGAATATTCTCTTGATTGAAGTATTTTTGATAATTTAAAAAACAATTGATTTGCAAAGACTCAATTACTAATTTATGATTCTATTTAGTGAGTCTAATCTTTATTTACTGTATGTATTAAAATATTTCCAATAAATAAAGCTCTATTATAGTAATTTTAGGTTATAAGATTATATTAACTTTTGGGATAATAATCTCCCTTTTTTATTTTATTTTGAGAATGCAGACCAAATATTGAATATTTTGTTTAAAACATTTGATTAATAATATGAAATTGCAAGCTAATTTACCTTTAAATTATGATCCTCTTATATAATATTAATACTTAATTTTTTTTTTAGTTGAAACTAGCGCTGTTTACAAAGGTAAAAGTAACCTCTAATTTAATTGAAATATTTCAGTATTAGAGTTGTATTATAATTAAGATCGATCTTTTCTAAGATAATCTTTTTCCTTGCCTTTTTCAAAAATACATGCACAAAGTTTTTGAAGTACTTAGTCTTTAAAGGCTTCCACAATAAGTCATAAAGCTTTTAAGATTTTTATTTCAATTAAACAAAATTGATTCTTTGCAATTTTATATTATCTGTAAAGCGTGGTAAGCTATTTTTTTTGATATAAAAGTCTAATTTTGTAAAATTTTATCTGATTAGTTTATTATAAATAGCTAAAGAAATGAATTTTTGAAAAAAATATTTGACTTTAGATTTATTTATTCTGCTCAAGGATAGCTTTTTATTATAGTAGCTTTTTTTTTTACTATAGTTTATAAATAACTTGGTATAAGCTATCTTCTTCATTAAAACTATTCTTTTATTTTTGAAGTTATTTATTTATTTTATTTACTTTTCTATGATCCAGAAAAAATTTTTTATTATGATTATTTAACGTTTCTTTGATTATTATTAAATCAATAGCTTAAACATGTCTCTAATTTTATCATAATTTTGATGTTATTTAATTTTTATTATAGTTTATTAATCATATTTCTTTTGATATTTTAAAATTCCAAAAATATTTTTTATGCTTTTAATTTAGAAAAATTAACTTGCAGATTTAAATATTTATTCCTACCTAATTTTTATTGTCTTTAAAGCTATCATAGATTTTGCAATCAAAGAACGATAATAATATTTTTATGCCAATAGTTTAGTTTCAGTTTAATTGACTATTTTTTATAGGAAAAGAAAGAGTCTGTAGAAAAAATATTTAATTGATTGAGTTTTCAAATATCGTTTCAAAATAATTTACTTTTTTTAAAAAATTTTATTATCGATACAATTTGTATGAATAGTTTTTAAAACATATTTTAATCTACTTTTCGAAATAATGTTTTTAATTTTCTAAGTTTGAGGCCCGACAATTATATTTCTGGAAACTCCATTTTTCCAAAAATCAAATGCTTTTCGGAATAATTTTTTAGATTTTTATTTAAAATAGATTGGAAATCTTAAGACTATACTTTTTCTATGAATAATGTATTATTTAAAATGACTAAAATAAAGTGCAATTATCTTATTTCTCCATTTTTTCCTTATCGAAAGTTAATTTTCAATCCTTTTTTTACGCCAGAATCTGGTTTGTTTAAAGCATTGGAAAGTAAAATTCAAAATTCTAAGTCTACTTTTGCACTTAAAATCTTTAATTCGTTTTAAGTTGTCAATAAAAATTCTGTAACATTTTGAAAGCAGCCTTTTTTATTTTTAATTTACCAATAATTTGTATCTATGGCGAGATTATATCCCTTTTATGTATAGCAACTAATCTTATACCTATCTCTCAAGCGCATCTAATTTCTTTGACTAGGGTGTTAATAGAGGAGCAGTTTGATCTATGCTATTCTATATTTGTCTCCATATATTTTTCCTTAGTTTCCTTGGCTAATTCAATCGGTCCATCCTTTTCCTTATTGAACGATAGATGTTGGATTACTTCGATTATGAATATAGTCCCCATGAAAATGATTTGTTGCTAGCACTCTTACTTAATGAAACAGGAGACTATCTCGCTGATTTAGTTTTGCTTTTTATGGAAGATGTAAATCTCAAATAAAAGTTTTAGTCTCTGACAGATTATTAAACTAGTCTTTTATAAAGTTTACGTGAGGTTTATTAAGGCAGTGAAGATGATATTTTATCGAAGGCTTGACAAAGATCGATAAAAGAAAGTTTGACAGATTGTCTTTGCTCCTGAGCCAAATAAACAATCTTTTAAAGATTTTATTCCATAAATAACAAAATATCACCCAAATAGCTGCAGAGTTTCCTTTAGATCCTAATCCTTATAAAACTACTAATCTTTAGGCTCGATCAACCCAGAGTCCTAGAACGGTTCTTCTTTTGGCTGAGCCTCATCCTTGGCCTAAATTTTGAAGGATTTATTAAGTGCTTATTAATCAACTTTATTCTAGTTTTTGAAATACTCCCAAACTGATTAGTATATATTAAAGTCAGGGTCTTAAAGCAGCTTGGTTAATCTCTTATCTCTTTGCAGTTATTAAATTTTTTATTAATTCTTTGTCAACTTCTAGTCCATTCTGACAATCGACTTGGTTATGCTTTAGAGTTGATTAATAAGTCGATCGAAAATAGGTGCCATGTGCTATGACAAAGGATGGAACTTTGCCGTTTCTTGTTATGAACTTGCCTTCGCCCTATGAGTTTATGAAACGTCTATCACCTTATTACATTTCCAAAGTGGCTTAATATGCGTTCTTCCTTCTTTGTCTTCAATATTTATAAAGTTTTTTTTATTTTATTGGTTTTTTTATAGTACATCCCCCTCGAAGTTAGTTTTCCAAATAAGGACCAAATTATCACTCCCAGCAGTGGCGAAAAAATCTCCGGCTGAGTTGAATTATACTGACTTGATGGGTCCTTTATGTCCAAACAAAGTCCATCCTTGTCTCCCAGATTTCAAATCCCAAATTTTAACGGTTCCGTCTTCAGAGACTGAATTTAAATGAAACCCATAAGGATGAAATGCAAGAGAATTTATTTCTGAATTATGTGCATTATAATGTTGTATAAGCTTGTTAGATCTCGAATCCCATAACTTTATGCAGCCATCAAGAGTACCTGCAGCGAAGCTTGTTCCATCAGGAGAAAATTTGCATGCAAGGAGGGGTTTATCGCTATCGAAATAAGTCTGAATCACTTTTCCTGATTGTAAGTCCCAGATTTTTGAGGTTTTGTCATCAGAACACGTTAAAAGTAGTCTCTGATCCTGACTAATATCGCATCCTCTCACCCAATTAGTATGGCCTGAAAAAGTCTTCCTAAATTTTCCGTCTATAGACCACATTTTAGTAGACTTGTCAGCTGAGCTTGTTATTAGAAATTAGTCTTCTTGACTTAATTTCATGTCGAGAATAGCTCCAACATGAGCTTTTACAGTTGTGCACTTGCTCAAGACTTTGTTTGTCCAAAACCTAATTTCTTGATCATCTGCGACTGAGATTACCTTTTAACATGATTTTGTGAAAGCCACAGCATTCACCTTTCCTTTATGTCCAATAAATTTAAAAGGTCTTAAGGATTGTTTGAAATGCCAAACATAAACTATTCCATCGAGTCCGCATGAAGCAATTTGTTTATTGTCGTGAGAGAAAGCGAGATTTAGTACTGATTTTTAATGGCCTCTAAAAGTTCTGAGCAGGAGAGGATCGGAAGAGGTGGCAATAGTTCTGGTAGTGCCCTTTTGAATCATCCGTTAAATTAATGAATTTGGTGTTTACTATAAATAATTATGTAAATAGTGCAAAAAGCCAAAGGAGATTTACTAAATAAGATTAACATACACAACCACCGCGATATTAAACGTTCTCCTTTCGCAGCCAAATAGAAGAATTACATCGAGTACGATACTGTCTTTGGCATTAACAAAGATGTCAAGGGACAGCTGCTCATTTTCAACCAAGGTACTTTGCTCACAAGATATCATCGTATTTTCGGTCAGCAGAGCGATAGTGATCCGAGATATCTCAAAAAGAACTTAGAAGATAATAAAGAAGTAAGGGAGATTCAAGAATATAACTGTTCTTTCTGGGATGCTTTAGGCCAGTGGAGCTGAGAAAGATGTTTTCCATCCTCTCATATTTGTTGGAGATTCCAGTCAAGTTGTTGATAAAAATAGCTTTGTGGTTATCATTAATTGCAAAGAAAAGGCCACTTAATTTAAGTCACTGAATGCCGGAGTTTCAGGCAATATTTCACAAATTTGTGTGGACAACCGAAAGTAGACTGTCTGCGCCATGATAGTTTTACCCAACGATTACCCTCAAGTTATTGTTTGGAAAATGTAAAGAGACAAGGTGTGCGCACAGTCTCATTTAAAATACTTTGCTCTATAAATTTCATTCAATTCAATCCGACCAAAATAAATCATTATTCTGTGCTAAAAGCACATAAAAATTTGGTCAATAAATTTCCAAGAGCGAAATATAATAGAATAGAAGTCGCTCATACCCCCGAAGTAGACTAAGAACGTAAAGCTTCTAAGTCACACATGGATTTTATGCAAGAGTCCTCTACTGATCGTGCTAGTCTAGGAGTTCAAGGCCGAGTTAATAGAGAACTATATCTACATAATTGAAAAAGACTAAATCAAGAACAAGGTTTCTATCAAAATAGATGATATTAGACTTAAGATTTCCAACAAAAAGAGGAAGGGCATCTAAACAGGGGAAGACGGACTAGGTATTTAACGTCTCTTCTAAGATATGGTCAAAGACAATTCAGTCGGAAAAGTGGCATAGGCAAAAAGCCTGGAGATGTATTTTTTTAACTGCTTCTGCACAAAGATATATAACCCAAGCAAAGTGGACAGCAAGCCAAGCTTCATCCTCGGTGGCTCCCACGGTATGATAGTTTTTTTCTAGATCGAAAAAAAGAATTTTAGTTTGATAACTGGGCTGACATACAGTATTGACTAACAAAACGTAATTACTGAGATGTCAGCCTCTTCCAATTAAAGCTATCTAACCATTATAGCAAGGAATTAGAAAAAACAAAAATTTTATTTTAGCCTTGATACTTGCCTCATCGATGCTGATGAACAAGCTCTCCTCCCGTTCTTCGGCTCGACTATCTGCTCCTCTCCTTCATATCACAGTGGCAGAATAAAAAACATATCTTGTGCCTTGATGAAATCCATCTTTGTAACGTGCTCCTAAGACCAGACTCTAAAGATCTGGAATTACTAGTAAGTGTAGTCAATGGATAAGAAATGCATTCAAAGTTATAAGGGAGAGACAAATTAGCAAATAAACGGTGTTTCAATGCACCCATTCGGTCTGATGGTGGCAGTTTCCTTTAGCAAATAATTCAAAATTTTTGCAATCCTCTAGAACGGGTTGCAATCAATAGTGAACATCAAATAGAACAAATTCCTGGGCTTGAAGTACGCAAACGGAGGACATTTCATCATAACTAACTAGGAAGTAACGCTCAAGGTCTACGATTCAATCTATTATAGAGTGATACATTATTTCACGATTTAGGATATCAAGGGAAAGATAATTGACTTCATCATCACTCCTGACGACTCCACTGTTATCGTCTTGTTCGTCTAGGATATTTTTGATAAGAAGGCCAACTAAACTTAAAAAACAGGAAACTGCTTTGTCTATCGATGGGTTTTGCATTAGTAATTAACGCACCAAATGTACTCCCATAAAAGCTAAGAAAATTACTTATCCTGTTAGTATGATCCTTAGGCTTATCCACTCGAAAAGCACCAAGACTTATTTGTAGCAATAACTAGTAAAAAAATGGTCATATATAAGAAATAATTAACAGAGTTACTTTGCTAATTCAATGTTTCAGCATGGCAACCTTCAACCCTTTTGTTATCAAAGGAACTCAATACTTTGTTTGTCGGTACTTTCCAGGGAAGCATACGACTTTACCCCTGGCCAATTGATTAAACTATTTGCCCTTACACAGTGTTTTCCTTGTAAAAACATCAAATTACTTACACTCTTCCTGAATTTTATTAATTTAATTTTCATAACCATTAGATTACTTCTATCTGCCTAACAGATAATCGTAAAAAGTTGGCTGCGGGTTGCTAAGACGGCACTATCTACCTCTTAAAAATTGTTAATTTATAGGACAATAAAACAAAGGAAGCTACTACCATAAACAAACAAGTCTAAGATCGAAAGAATATGCTCCAAATTACTAATAAGCTATTTCTTATGAACTCTAAGTAAGTAGCTTAGAAGAACGACAGGATCCGTCGTAACGAGATGTAGATTTTTCGAGCTGAGCAGAATGCAAAAGCCTAACGGTAAAAGCGATAAAAATAATTTTAATAAAACTATGAAAAAAAGCAGAGATAATTTCAAACCAGTCTAGCTCACTAGCTCAAGTTGAAGTAATAGTACATCGTCAAAGATAAGAAGTAATTTGAGTAACTATAAGCTCAATACCACGCGTAATTATCATAATTCGAACAAAAGAAGAGGGAAATGTTAGAGCAGCACCGCTAAAGGATCCTCTACTAATAAAAAAGAAACAAAGAAATTTAATAATAAATTAAAAAGGAGAAGGCCAGACACCAATAGGCCTTGTAAAACATGGTATAGGAGTACAAATTAAGTATTTACTAATTGAAAAAGGATTTCATAAAGGAGTCTCAAAGCATTCAGGATTAATACAATAAGATAGTTGAAGAGGCTAGGAGCAACGGACAGTAATTCATAGAAAAATTGAAGGCAGAGTAGTTTCTCTAGGAGCACTAAATAGATTAAGAAATGAACGAACTGAGGTAAAAGATATCAAAGATCAAAACTAGCAACTAGTTCTTGCAAGAACGAAATAAATTCATGTAGCAATAGTTTAGATAGCTTAAAAATAGAGACTAATAGTCGCAAAGGGAATTTCAAGTTGTTTTCGAACGATACATAGGAATCCGTGAAGAAAACCTTAAGAATTAGCAGGAAATACTTAAAATGCAACATCAGTTATTATAACGACTCCAAGTTATCGATTTGAAATAAGAGGCTTGGCGATCTGCCAAGTAATATCAGGTAACTTTGGAGAATTTTAGATTTTTGTTAGATCAGAAAATAAGAGAACTGCAATAGCAAAAGGGATAACTGATGAAGAAGATAAAAGTAAAATAGCAAAACTTATCGAAGATGTTCAACTAACTTATGAAGTAGAGCAATTAAAATTAAGCCAAATAAAGAAAAATATCGAGCCTGAAAAATCAGATCTCCGTTATTTAGAATTAGATCAGGCAATCCTAACTTACGATCTTTAACAATCTAAAGAGTCTTTCCATGTTTAAAACTTAAATTTAATAGGCTCTTCTTTAAAAAGATGAGGTTAAAGTCGCAAAGAGAATCAAATAATTGCTAGAACAACTTAAAAAAACTAAAAAATAGAACCCGAATTCTAAAGTGTCAGTAAGGGATCTTAAATAAGCTATAAAATTAAAGCACTAAAAGGGTAGCGACATAAACTAATAGCTGCTTAAACATAATAACTGGATGAATAGAAAACTTCATTTGATGCGGTCAACTTTCAGAAAGAACAAGTAGATTCGATAAGATAATATTAATATTGTGCTAAAGCAAAATCAAAAATTAATATAGTAGTGTAATTTGCTTCGTACAGAGAATGACGCTTATAGAAAGGAGATATGCAAGGCTGAAAAACAGTTGATTGAGACTGGAATTTAACATTAAAAATTAAAAGAACTTAAGAGGTAAAAAAAGTAGTCAAAGAACCAGCTGAAACTAGGGTAACTTTAAAGGAAGGTTCAAGAACAAAAATAAGCCTTGCAGAAGCAAAAGCAAAATTTAAACCAATTATTGAGAGGAAATGTTTGAAAATCATTTTAATTTTAAACGTTTTTCTTCGAATAGATTTTTTTTAAAAATTTTTTACAAGATCTTCTCCCTCTAGAATACTCTCAGTTTTGAATATTTATTCGATTCGATTTTCATTAGCTTCTCTTGCTCCTCAAGCTTCTGTAAGATACTACTTCTGATTTGCTCAGAAATGCTCTTTTTCCTAATAAAGAGACTTTTGGTCTATGATTTAACACTCGACTATTTTAAACTAAATCGAATTCTTGCTCTTGATTGAGGAGTAAATTCATTTAATTTCAAATAAGATTTTCTAATTTAAGAATTGTTTGTATTTGTATTGAAAACTGGAAATTTATTTTATTTTTGGATACAGTCTTAACTAGAAATTATTTCCTAAGTCTGAAATATTTTGGTTTTTATAATGGGGGTAAATGCTAACTTCCTTTAATTCTTTAGCTTAATTTCCTTTAAATGAGTTTCTCTCTAGATGAAATTTTTAATAAGGCCCGTCAATCTATTTTTTAATCTCTTCTCCTCCCTCTTAAAAACTGTATCAGAAAAAGTCAATTTTGATTATTTATTATTTTTTTTCTTGATTTAGTTTAAAAGCCTCAAGCAATATTTTGAAATAGAAACTCGTTAGTTAGCTGGTTAGGGCGTGGAAGAAATGTTAAACTGTTTACTGCTTTTCCTAATAGATATTTCATCTGCTAAAGTTCGACCTTTTATGTTTATTAAATCCATTACTAATACTTTCGATATCGTTAGCTTATGCACTTCTGCATGCCCTCTCCGTCTAATCAGTAGAATTAACCATATCTTGCCAATGTGGCTCCTCAACAGCATCTCCAGTCTTCACCTTAGTTTAATAAGGGTCTATCGGATTCGCTATTAAATCATCCCACTTCCTCTACAATATCTCTATCAAATCGATAAAGCAAAGAGAATTCTAGGATAGAACCAAGAATGAGTTTTAGTAAGCTGCCTCCTTTTTAAACATAAAAGAGCCCTGACAAGCTTAAAAAATCAAGAATGTTCGACGGTAGTTAAAAGAGACAAATTGTTCTATGCAAATTTTAATTTTCTAGGTCGCCTCCCAAAATTACTAAACAATTAATTAAAGATCAGAAATACCAATAAAGGTGTAGAGCGGTTTATCCTGAAAATCCGAATAATTATTATCAACAACCACAACACCCTCCAGCTAATATATGTAGCTTCAGGGAATCTCCTCTGCGTTACTATCAAGAGATATCTCCGACAACAATAAGTCCCAACAGACTTAATAAATCACCAACAATGCCCAACAATCAAAACTTTTACCATAATAATGATCAACTTAAAGCACCTCACTCTTTAAAATATATTGAAAGAAGATATTAAAAATACCAGCATCCCTGTTATGCACAGAATAATACTGCTAAACATAGCCAAAACCAATCCAAACTAATGTAGAACTGGGCATATAAAAATAGTTAACGAGAAAATGAATAATGTTTCAATTGGGGGTAGTTTCACGGATGCCAAAAGCCTAGTTACAAAATACTGAAATAGCAAATCTAGCGCCATGTTAAAACCAGTAAAAATCAGTATCGACAGCAATAAAGATCTCACGCCAAGTCCAACCACTCGCCTGGACGCAATCATTATCATTATTAGCCTGTCCGATAAAAATAGTCTGAAAAAAAAAGGATATCTTATTCTTCTCAAAGGTTGGGTTTATAAATTAAAAGAATTTGCAACGGCAGAGAAAAGAGTCCTTTAGCAAGCTGGCTGAATAGGACACCACCATGCCAGCATAGAGAATCGATTCATGAGGGTTTGAGAAAACTGAGCCCTTACTCAAAGAAGCTTCGTGGATGAGTAATAAACTGTTTGGAATGAATAAAATAAATAAAAATAAATAAATAATCAGGTAGAAGGGACGATCCTAGAAATAGCTAATTATTCCTTTAAATGCCAGATAATTACCGTACTATCTTTATTTATTGTCATTTACAATATTAATAATGCACAAATAGCAAAAGAAGGCCTAGGACTATGACCCGGATTGTGTTATCTGCAATCCTTGTGAGGAGTGTAGGAACTAAAAGCCTCAGCAGCCCGTCTTCGTACCCCCCATCATCCACCCTCCTCCTTATCCTCCCTTCTAACCCCACTTCTGTAACACTATTATTAGACGGAAGGTATCCACACTGGAACAATGGCGGGTACATGCCTCGCTATTCCTACGGTTATAGACCTCAGTATTAAGGAATACAGGGGCCGTTTTAGTATCAACGGATGGGTTTTATGCATCAACCTGACAGTTATCAAGGATTCCAAGGAAGGAGCACGTATTCGAGGAGGAGTCCCTCGCCGTTAACGCACTCTCCTCAGATGCAGGTGCGTAGAAGCTCTCCAATGCGAGCAAACACTCGTGGAAGTATATCTCCGCATAACTACCACCGTCACCAAAATGAAGGTCAGATGTAATATGACTATTATTGATATCGATGAGAAACATATTCATATGCTACCCTCAATCTTATTTTATGTCAAATAGAAGATCTGGGTAGAACGAATCGGATGATTAATTCTAATGACAATTTTCAGATCAGCAGTCGGCCATCTAATTATAGCAGACCATTATTAATCTGATTGATGACGTTATTAATATATTATGGCTGTCTTTTCACTAAAACTAGCTTCTCTCCCGATACAGGCCAAAGCTCACGATGACTCCCCTGAAATCAAGAAGCAGGAATCGCTCATCCTTCATTACGACTTCACAAAAAAAACCAACGACTCCGAAATAACTCTGCAGACGGAAATGGTTTTATAATATGAATAGACCTAGTTGTAGTTTTAAATTGCAGCTGTCTAAAATTTTCTGCCAATTAGTTTTCCTCCCAATGATAATTCTTAATAAGAATTATAGTGACTAATGATGGTAGATTATAATAATGGTAAATATTTATACTATGTTTCGTTGTTGTTGTCTAGCAAATTTACCTATCCAGTCCTGCACATCGAGTTGTATATTAGTAGGCTAAGTTTTTAATTATCATGGCAAGCAAATGAAGGAGTAACAAGCTACTGCTACCATTCGATTGAGAAGTAGCTGGACTAGTCAACTTGCAGCGGGTTAAATGCCATCCATAAAGATTTTCATTTAAAAAGGCATATTCATTATTTTGTAAAATCATAGCATAGGCTATCCTATCTGGTTTAACATTACCTGCAGAAGTTAAAATTGCACACCAGGCACCGCAGCAGCCATTATCGGACCTCTTGCTACTTCCCGCAGTTCGTGCAGATATACCGGTCCACAGAGTATCTCGGCTCCTACCGGTTCTATGATTTAGCTAGTGAATATATTTTCCCCAGATTGTGGCCTTATCGGCAGATGCGGCAGTTAAGACACAAACCCGAACATGGGACCTTATTGCTGCAGATGAACTTTTTCTTTCCTGCAGACTTGGCCCCGCAGTTGATACAGTTGAAAGATGAGTAGCCAGTCGATATAATATAAGGCTACTTATGAGCGACACAGCGAAAACTCGAATATAAATGATTGTTGAGCTAGGTGCTTTATTTTTTCATAATTAAATAGATGAATCATCTTTGGATTCCTTTAATCATGAGTCCTTGGAAGAGGCTCAGCAAAGGGAGCTCCCCCTTCTTGATCTACTTGAGCTTGCTCACGTTAGGCTTGGCTTTCGAATTTAGTCTGGGGTCTTTTCTTTCTCTTGATTATTTTCGTTTGAACTATATCTAGGTGTTCACCTTGATCTTCATAGCCTGGATGTAGCCCGATAGCAAAATCGAGCCATCAATAGGGCATACATAAGTGTGAGTTATAATGTTCTTGATGCAATCCTCACAAAGGTAATGGCTGCACCTAGCCACTCTGAGAACGGAGGATTAGACCACCCTCTTGCAGTGGGAGCAAGCCTTGCCTTTTGATTTCTGATTGCCGGTTACACAGAGCAGAGTGGTATCGTTTTTCAGAAGATCATCCAGTTTAGGAAAACTCTAAATCAGGAATTCGTGGAGTCCTTTTTGGGGCTGCTCTTTTAATTCTGTCTAGTAAGGATTGAAAGTAAATTGTTGCCATTGGCTTGTAGCAGTACACTTAAGCAGGTATTGACAGTGCTAGTGCACTCTTGATTGAACGCAATTTCTGCAAAAATTACCGTTCTAACAATGGATGCATTTGAACATCCACCCTCTTATTTTCACTGTTCCGCAGCCATTGCATTTCTATTTGTGGACATTTACTTGCTGCTAAAATTTCTACATGTCGTGCTGGATGTTATACTTGATGTTTTCCATATGTTGCCGACACATCGGACAAGTTATTTCATCACCAGAATTGGTTTTATGCCTTAACCACACTCTCAAGCAGTTGCAGTGGAAGTGATTACCGCAAGCTCTACAAAAAGAAGTAGCCTGGCCCATTAATTGGTCCTGGCAAATAGGACAACAACTATCAGACTATATTTTTTTACCGCCCACAGAGTCATCTAGATCCTTCTATTGCTGCTTAGGTAGCCTAAACTTTGGCTATCGCTTTATCTTGTCGATTTTCTGATACTTGAGTTGAGCCATGTTTTAAAGCTAGCTGTCAGTGTAAGAGCCCTGCCAGGCCAAAGGGTTCCCGATCTCCACTCGAAATACCTTTATCACCACATACATCGTATGGATACAGTGGTCCCTTAAGCCAGGTGAGCAAGTGCACTTCAGCACATTGCCCATCTCTACTTTGAATTTCTCATCGTCATCATCTCTGAACTGAAATATAGTGGGGCCTATTCGATTGACCAAGTATAGTCTTTTGGTGATGACCTCCTAAATAAGTTCCTCAATCCTCTGAGTCGGCTTTTTCCTCCAACCGATAAGTCTTGCATTCATAATTTATCATGGTTTTGATCTAACGAAGTTCCAGTGTGACTCTCAATGATTCAAAAATGCCAGAGAAGGCTCTTCCAATATAAATATAATGAAATTTATGGGCAGAATAAATATCGACTAGCTGCGTTATGTGCCCTCGACTATGCTTGGTCTGCCTAACTATACCTAGCCCGATCTTTAATAACTGAACAAGGCTGCCCCCTCTAGGAGCTCCAGATAGCGGTAGCTGCCCAAAGTTGTTTCCAAGAATAAGTAATAACTCTCATAGCAAGTCTAAAAAGTGGCTCCGTAGAACATATAGCGGACAAGCCGCAAGTCCTTAAAATATTCCAAAGAATAAAGCCCTCATAAACTGAATCAAGCTAAAGAAGCCACTAAATAAAAATAAATTTATGAGGGTCATTATATTCACTACGACTACTTTAAGCACACTCAAGACCACCAAACCTAGCAATAATGTACCCGCAGCAGATTCCCTAAGGCGCCAGTATAACCTGATTTCTACAGAAACTCAACAAAAGAAGCAAGACTCATTAATAGCAATCGACAGCCGGATTAGTCGAAATGCCAATAGGACAAACGCAATTATAAGTACATATAATTTTAAAATAGAAACTCGGTCTAAATATATTCGACTGAGGCAGGTAGTCAAGTCTTTACTGAGAGAACTTCGTTTGAGGCAAGCAGAAACCTCCGGCTTAAGTATGAGCAGCCAGAGTCCCCAAGGCGAGTGCCAAATTCAGTGTTTCCAAGGTCATCGGAGGGCGGGTACGACAGGTTTAAGTATCTGAAGGAAAGCTAGTAAAAAAAGTTTAACAGCAGCAATAAATTAAAAGATCTTTGTTCTGAACAAAAACTAATAGTTTAGAGCACTTAAAGAAAGAAGGATACGGCGAAAGAGGGTATCAAGATTATCTAGTAGAAGTGCCAGAACCGACACTCCTAAGTGCCCCCGCCCTCCACAAGGTTTCATTCTAGACTCTACACCAACTAGTTCACCTTCCTCGAGGAGGAGAGGAAGACCCTATAATCTTTAAAGTAGAAATTAAAAAGCGTTAAAAGCAGGAATAATGCCTTCAAGGAGGCCCCTAGATCTTACAACTACAACTCCAAACCAAAGGCTGCTGAGTATAACAACTTTCGTGAGGCAGAGCTCAACAAAGTGCGAACATAGCTTAGGGCGGCGATCGACAGACAGATAAAGATTTAGTGCAGGAGTCCCTACAGAGAGCACCGCAGGTGAGTATATAGCTTCAAATTTTTTTATTTTTCATATATCGCTCGAAATGCTAACGGAATTATTAAGGGACAATGTATCGTTCGAGCATTTTGGTCTTACCGTTCGATTACACTTCCTTCACGAATTAGAATTTGTTCTGCTTCAACTCTGGCCCTTTGACTTGTAAGTTGTTTGTCCTGTTCTATTTCTACCACATTTACTTGCCGAATTATTGCACCATAATAGAGGGCTTGACGCCGAAGGAAATCCTAGATTCTTGGGTCTAGGATTTAACTTCTCTTATTTGGTCTTTGAAGAAGGTTGTGTTGGCCAGCTTATTTCTTTAAATCCATTTCCGCACCAGTAACAAACTCTATTAGAATCTGTAGGGCTACGAAAGATTATTGGCTAGGTACTCGTAAAATTCTTTTGAATATTTGGATGATTCCAACCGCTTTTCGATCGATTAAAAGATGAATTCAACCATGTCTGACTACGAACTCACGATTTTAGAGCGAGGAGAACTTTAGGTTAGGTTTTTACTGAGCCACACTTTAGGCTATCTGTTCGAATTGAACCCAATAAAGCTATACTCAGCCAAAAAATTATTACTGAAGTGATTATATAAATTATTGAAACCGATTAACACACCTTTCAGGACTTCCATGCCCTCTTTTTGGCTGAAGGTCAGTTGGTCGATTGTATTAGGGAGGTGTTAAGTGAAAAGTCCTAATTTGAAGTGCTAAGAGCAAAATCCCTAAACTGATTGCTTGCTGAAGCCAAGCACTTGTACAACGTTCTAATGATAATTCCTGCGTTGATGAAGGACGGCTTCAACTTTTTAGAATTGTTGTACATTTTAGAATACCATGATATGCTTATCGACGGCATGTTTGGTTTGTGGGTCCACATAGGTCTACAATACTGGTGTCTTAATAACCTCATTCCAGCCTTACACATTGAACTCATTGGGAATCGGTTTGTTGCCCATTCAAAGCCTAACGATCTATTATTACAATTAGTTGGCATTTGTATGTAAGATTCTCTGAACAAAACTCAGCTGAAGTAGGCCCTCAAGTTATTTGATCAAGGAAAATTCCTATAGGCCTACGATATCTATAACTAACTACCTATATCAGCCTCGAACCAACTTGCCAAAGCCATTATCATGAAATGCCTGGGACAGCCTTAAAAGGCAATCTACTAAGGCGAGAGAGGACTGGGTTTATAGCCTGAAAACAAGAAGTTGATTCTAGTTCTGGCGCCTCTTTACATCCAACTTGAATAATACGATCGAGCCAGATAGCTAGTCGGCCTTGGAAAATTAAAATTCCCCGATTAAAATCAATTCAATTAATTATAGAAACGCATTTTCGAACAAGATGTTAATAAGTAGCAATACCTTGGTTGGGTCCTTTAAAAACTGATGTAGGCTTAGGAAACCCGCCATTTCATGTGCGATTAGTCGTTCCTTACTAGGTTGGCCATGTCCATCTAGTCCCCAAGTCTATGCACTCGGCTGTCCAAATAGGACCAACGTATTGCTGTGGCTTGGTAAGTTATCTTTAGTTATTAGGAAGAATGATTTAAAATATAAAAAAATCATCGTTACTCAGCGGATAGTATTTTGAACCTAATTTTAAATTGCATTAGTATGGATCGGCACTCCTACTTATACAATTTTTAAAGAATTTGAATTTCTTTTTTTGGACTCTTGAGGTGTAGTCCTAGCTTGAGTATATCTTGGTTTGTCTACATCTACTATTTTTGGACCTTGGTTTGCCGATAGAGCGTAGATGTTCTTTTTCTAATATTATTCATATATTAAAAACTATTTAGAATATAAGTGAATCATCTGCGAATTTCAATCTGACCAAGCATGCTTTCCAACAGATTGTCAGCCTCCTCCCACTCTTTCGAGCGAGCCACCATCAACTCCCTCTTGCGCTCTTAGTAAGCCTCATTTTTCCGTGAACGCACTTTGCACGTTTCAAGTTTTTTAAGAAGGGCTTGATTCTTTTAAATCAGTTGCTAATTTTCTTATTCCCTATCATTTAAAGACTGTTTCAATCTCTAATTTTCAGAGCTCAAGCTTTTTTAATTGGTCCTGCAATGTACCAATTCCAACTCTATTTTCCTTATAGTCTGAGAAAATTCGTTATTCAGTCTGAGTGACTACTTATGCTAGGTCTTGAGCTAGTTCAACTCCTTTTGGATATTGACATTCATGTAGTTCTTCTGGTTCTCCTTTTCCTTCAAGGTGCTGCTCTCCCTCTCGAGTTTTTCGATAGTCTTTATAAGCTATTAATTATTGTTCTAAACATGCTAGTATTACTATTAAGCCTTAATAAGTTTGTTCCGCAGTTATTTGAGTTAAGTGCCTAGAGACCCGATTTCACGGAGTTGCAGTTCGTTCTGTTTCTTGAGTCTTTCATTTTCGATTAAAGTTGATTTAATCTAGTCTTTTAACCTACGGATTTCCTGCTAAAAGGTCTCCTGACGTTCACTAGATCGGTGTTCGTTTTGCTAGAGGCTTCGCTTGAAAGCTTATGTTTGCTGACGTAGAGTTTCGATCTCATCGAGTAATCTTTAGTTTTACTTATTCATTTTGCGGATATCTTTTTGGAAGGAACCCAATTCCAAGTCTTTTTACCTGCAAGTACGGTTAAGATTTTCTGCCTCTGATTTGAATTTATTTGCCACCTACTAACTTAAGGCTAGCTTGGATTACTGTTCTTTGAACATGTTCTTCATCACTTACATTTTATCCTTCTGTTTTCTTATCTTTTCGATGAAGCTCTCCTCTAATTCTATTTCCCTGAGCCGATCCTATTAGTTGTCAGGACATGAGTCATTTAGCGCTAGAATCAAGTTGTTCATGCTGCTCTCACCGCTCTTGTTCGACTTGAGTCGTCCACTTTTCATTCAAACTTAATCGGTAAATTAAAAATGCTAAAATATAATCATAAGGTTTTTAAAGCAAAATTGCCCTTTAAAAACGAGGAACAACCGGTAATTGAGAAATTGCCTCTTTCTTTTAAGATCCGGAAAGAAAACACTTTACTTAGACAGAAGATCAAGAGCTAACGCATAATTCAAGCCATAAAATAAGCCAGATTCCTAAAGCTGAGTGGATCTAAATCAAGGAAAAAAAGTTTGAGTTTATAATACTGGCACAACAAGTATTAATGTAAGAGAATGTAATTTGACTTCAAAGAGTTAGTGAATAAAATATGAATATGAAATATTGGTTAATGCCTTAATAAGAGAACCGTTATTCAGTAACTAAATGTGATTTTCAGTTGATTGATTAGTAATAGTTTCTAAATTACAATTTAAACTTGATATCAGAAATCGAGTTATTAGAATATTCCTTATCTAATAATTCATTATAGCACTCTAATATAAAAAATCATTTAACGAAGAAGAAGTTTTAATGAATTTCCCTTAATATGTTTTAATCAATCATTTAAGATATTGATGAGCTAATCTCCTATTGAAACTTGTCCGCCTCTTGTCCTCACTTTTTTGCGCAAACAGAGGCGAATCCCGCGTCTGTAAATACTCTCAGAAACTGACGATCGAATCGAAAAAAGGATATTCCCAAAGAGAGCGCTTAATTAGTTTTAACAGCAGGAGTCCAAGAAAAATACTTATTAGTAAAGATTGGACTTATCGAAAACTGCTAAATAGACGTCCTTTATCTATTAGATGTACAACGGTAGAGTGACATGAGCATACTATCTGCTGTCGACAAAGACCTTGAAAATGCTCTATTATTTGCAGATTACCTTATGAATTACTCTGCACACCTGGCTTTTAAGGTCTGCGATTATTAGTGAGCATTATTCTTTTCGACTCCAGGTCAAGTTTTATAGCTTATTCTCTATAGTTTCTTAGTTGATTTCTGCGGCTGATTGTTTTATAAGTACCCACACAAACTAAATTGGAAGATTTAGCACCTAGATTTCCTAGAATTACTTTAGTTAGAGTCTACCTATCATTTTTGGTCTAAACTTTAACTGATAGTTTGGGCTTTTTATCGGTTGAACGATCTGACTTTAGACGCTCCTCAACCGAGGCACTGCTTTTTCTATCACTTTGTAATTTATGTCTGTAGATTGCCCTTTCGATTTAGCAGATTTAGATTTTACGGAATTTGTGCTCGATATTATTTTAGTATTCACATAAAAATTTGATGTTTTTTTTGCTGGTTTTACATGCAAGCTTATAAGAGTCACCACTTTTTTAGGCTTTTATCGTTATTCTTTTTCTTAGTACACAGGACAGCATTTTTTATTTTAATTCTAAACAAAAAAGCTTCGCTTCTTATTTTTCTCAAGCTACTATCTATATTAAAGGCGTAAAGCATCGATGAACATATGCTTTGGCCCTTTGAAATCCTTGGGATCGTAGTATCTACGGTGGAAGGCTATCTTCTAATCTAATTCTCTTAATTTTTGGTTTATTCGTAACATATGTCTTAGACCTCGGAATTCCTTATCGAGGCTCTCTATCAATTGAGGGCCACACAACTTGATCTCAAGGATAAGTTAGACAGCCTCGTTCAACATTCCCAGCTGCTCAGAGCCAACATCTTATAATACGTTTCTGCCTAATAAGAGCACAAAGGAACATAGGCTTACTCAGTATCTTTAATTGCTTGAGACAAGACTCTCAAATTAAAGATAAAATGTAAAGATCCTTCACGCACAACTGCAGGAGCAGGTTGACACTTTCCAAATCAAACACCGCAATCCTTTACTTCGAGCCCTTTACTTCGAATGAAATTAAACATGCAAGGTCTAAAATTTCAATTAGGCTTCTCTTTGAGCTGAAACTACCAAACTTGGTTCTTTTCCAGTTTGAATTAAATTTGCCTTTTCTTTTTCGACTTTTAACGACTGTCTTCGCTAATTTAACATGGTTTGATGTTGGAAAGCGTGTTATTAACTGTTTAAATAAGCACCCCTATTTCTTCCTCCTCAATCGGAACGTTCTTGTAGTTGCGTATAAACTTGAGGATGATCCTCTCTCGGATCCTCTCAAAATCCTGTAAGTGATCTTTGCCAGTTTGTGTTAAAATGAGAACCAAGAGTGCAAGTATAATAGTGGTTTCCAAAGGGTACTCCCAAACAAAATCCATTATAAAGAAAGTCAATATGAACGGAGTCTTACTCTCAGCTTCTAATTCTAAAGCTGCAGAATTTATCGCTCGTTCTAGCCTCTCACGATCTACAGTCTGCACCGCTCCATCTACTCTCCGCTTTACATAAGGATTTCCCTCATTTTGGCGAGTTAGTGTTTATATAGTCTCACTTGGTCTTTGAGTTCAGCAGTGTCGTCAAGCAGCAAGTTCGATTCGTTTTATTTCAAGATCCTTTCTCTGCTAACAGTTTAATAATTTTTCCTGGCCATTGATAGCTAAGTTTAAAGCTTGACTACATCTTGACATCGCTTGGTCAAGTTATGGTTTAATTGACTCATTTAGCTCCTAAGTAGACCCGTCTAGTTCTAGCGATCTTTTAGCTGGATCAGCAGATTAGCTAGTTATTGCTCCAGTCTCACTATTTTATTCTAATAATCTACTGACTTTCCCCGAATAAGGAAGTTCATCTGATCCAGCTTTTGTTAGTTCGACTGAAGGTTCTTGTCCTGTTCCAATTTGTGCAATTGCTTTAGCGCGTCTATCTAGCGACTATGCTCAACATTATCCCTTACCCGATCCGCATTAATAGACTAAATTTTTTACTAAAAGTAGCGACGCTGCTATTAGTTGTCCTTGAGCCCCTTTTGAATAGTCTATTAAAGCTTTTTTCGCAGAGTGTTTTCGATTTACTGTTTATGTGTAAGTTGTTAGGATTGCTAGCGCAGCCTGGCTTACAAAAGTTGCACTTGCCGTTAGAGACCGTGAGAATTGTTGTTGGCCTATTAAAGCTTATTGGCCAAAAGGTTAATTTGTTGGTCCATCTAGTCCTTCTGGGCCTCGTAAAAGATGATGACCTCCTGGTGACTATTTATGATTCGGTCAATCTACAACTTCACCTCTGCATTTCGTTTGGCGAGCAACTACAATTTTTATCTCTAGTTGAGTTTCAATAGTTCCTTTAAAGAGACTATTTGCGCCCTTAGCTGTTCACTTTACTGCTGCCACATTTGACAATCATGCTAATAGTTTTGTCTTAGTCCATCCAAAAGAGATTAGGACTCCCAGAGCCGCGCTTTGAGCTGCGCAGTCTGCAGTCCTGAGGTCTCGATGTCTTGTCGGACAAAGACAGTTTTTCGGAGGGGTGAGGCTGTCTAAGAGTGCCTTTCGTCCATATATAATAAGAGCAACGGCTATAAACTTCAATCATCCTAGTTTTCCTAGTTGAAAAACTAGAACTCCTCTTCCTACAAAACCTCCAGGTCACCCTCCGTGTCTCGGAAGTGATGGATTCGGACTCGAGGAGGGAGTTGAATCGGCGCCTCGTTCAGTCTGTTGGTTTATGTTTTGGGTGCTTGATAATGATCTGCCAGTTGCTGTTTAAATATGTTAATCTCGCTATGTAGACTTGAATTATATTAGGAGGGCTTGTTAAATGTCATATCAATCGGCTTTTTTTAAGTGAAAGGAGAGGATGGTGAGTGTAAATTTAGCTTGGCGTTGAAAGGGGATGGCTGTGGTTGTTATACAAAGTGGTTGTCTTTCTGATTTGAAAGAGAAATATCTGTTGATCGTTATTTTTTAGGAGTTGAAAGTTTGATGGGTTGCTCGTTGCGAGGTGTGATCTGTTAAATCGAAGGTGCTTTTGTTGGGATAGGGATCTGTAATTTTAGTAACGGCACGGGCCGCGGGATCGGTGGAACATTAATAGAAGCCTAAACTCTCCTACTTGGAGGTAAATTCGGCATATCATTTTTAATTTGTGAAGAATTAACCGATATTTTTGATCGATCAGCTGAGCTGGAGGGCTTGAACAAATTGGCTTGATAAAGTGCAAAATTTTAGGATTGCCTTATTTATTTGGATTTATTTTTTTCTAAAGAGATTTGAGTTTTAGTTTAAAAAGGAGTGAAAATAGACGCTTTTGGAATAGCAATTGGCGCAGTGTAAGGATGTTTTATGGGGAGTATTTATTGTTTTAGAGCGTTTTATGAAAGTAGTTAGTATTTTTTAGTAATTTCACTGCTAATACTCCTCGACCTAGTTTATATAGGCCTTATTTAATTTTGATGGTGAATTTTTAAAGGTGAATTGCCAGGAGTTTGGCTCTTTTAATAAGCTAGGGGCTTTTAATTCAATTTCAGTAGCAATGGTGTTTTTTAGTTTGTTGAGAGATTAAGCTAAGCCTTTTTTTGTAGGGATATATCTTAGATTCTTAATGGAGGTTTGGGAATATTATTACGGGGTGTGATAGCAGGTGTAGTTGCATGTACAGGTGTAAGTACAGGTGCATAAGTGGTAGGGACGAAAATATTATGAGGTCTTAATTATTATTGTCTTCTTAACGGTTAGCGAATAACTGGCTAAAATTTAGATTGATAGCTCTCTGGCTAAAAACTAAAACGAGCGGTCTTAGGGATGGTTATAGTACGTTAGTTAGTCTAAAGATTGAAGGTAGGTAGGGCAGTCTGAGGACGCTACGGTCTAAAATCGTTTTAAAAACTATTACCAAGAGAAGTGTTTTTAGATATTTTGCTCTAATTGTTAAAGGACAGCCGTTATTTACTTTTACTTAATTTGGCTGCTGAGACTGCCTAGCTGGTGGGTCTACGTCCTGAGCTGTTTTATTTTTTATAATAGAAAAGACTTTGCGGAATAGGCTAATAAATAGGTCGTTAAACCTACTTTTCCTGGTAAAATTATGTAGGCAAGTTAGTTCCAGTGGATAAAGCTGCGTATTCTTTAATAGTCCTTATCGCACTTTAGTAAGTGAAGGGTGGTTTCAAGGCAGATTTCTTGAAAAATATGAATTCGGATGAAAATTACTTGCCTTTGATGGATTGCCTGATGAGACCAAATAGTTTATCGACATTGCGGTGCTCCTGATCGTTTCTCAATTGGTTTTGTAGACCATGGAGCGGGTGGTTTACAGTAAAATCCTAATGAATCCAAACTTTTACTTCATCTAATTCTGAGATAGCAACCATACTAGGGTGGATCTAGAAGGGCTAGATAGAGTTTTCCTGCAGAAACTTGAACCCTTTGAGGGCCTAATGCAGAATGAATATGGCTTTGTCTTATGAGAGATCGGTGAGATTATTTAAACGAGTATTCACATGCTAAACAACGACTTCAGCCCGTATGCACTCTGAGCATAGGAATCTTTATTGCTGGGGAGTCATGTGGATAACTTTCGCGATATTCTATGGACAATCCATGCGTTTTTCATATATTTACTTTTACCTGTTGAACTCCTGGTGATCGGCAAAGCGAATGATGGAGCGCTATAGTTTTTTCCGCGTTTTTTTGTTCTGAAGAAGATACCTATCTGCAGGGAGGGGCGATGAGTCCCAGTCCTTGGGGTCGAAATTGTTGTTGTTTTGATTTCCCATGAAAATCGTTAAAGACGTTTACAAATTCAATATACCCTACTTTGATTATGATACTTATTTTAATAGATCTTTCTCTGGCCTACCAAGCCCAAACATCCGATTTCAAGTTCTTGCCCAAAAGGACTCAAACTACTTTGGTCAAGTGTCTTAATTAATATGAATCCCAACTTCCGACCCCGCAACAGCTCTTGACTGGATTCACCGCTCTGATTTAATTCGAGTAAAAGTAGCAGCAACTATCCTTGTGCTAGGAAATAGTAAAGTGGATAAACAGTAATAAGATAGGGAGCTGCCTCCTGAAAGCTTTCAACCAGTATCTGAAATTCATCAAATCTGGGTCCATTCGATACTTCATTTTTAAGCGAAGTGAAGCCATCAACTCGACTCTCCACAAATCTCTAATATAGCCTGCCTAGCTCTCCCAGTTACTCTATCTATTCAAAAAGTTTGCCTAGGATTAGTCGCAGGTTAGCTATGTGGACATGTTCTTCCACTACTTCAGGAACGCCTCAGGCTTCTTCAAGTCAGTCCGGATCGAGGACTGCATGGAGTAAGAATCCTTAGGTTTGATATCATAAGTCCTCAATGATATAACAATTAACGACTACGTGATATTACTATCAGACATGTACTAGAAATTCAAATATGCAAAGCTCAAGGAAGAATGTAAATCAGATACGAACGTTCTTATGGCTCGAGATTAGTTTGTGGCCTGCTCAAAGAACTGGGATCTCTTCCAAGACATGCTCCAGGGGAATAGCACAGTATTCGTATAGTCGATCCACGAGAGCGCGTCGGTTAGAGCCATGATGATGGGGGAATTCATCGGTAAAAAGATAAGGTTGGCTTGCAACATTTAAAATTGATTATAAGTTACTATTCATAATATTAACTCACCGATAGGCTATTACTCCTTTCGACACAGCCATCGCTATTCTCTTAATTAGAGGAGGCTGCTTCGCAAGCTCACTTATTTCCATAGGCACTTTCTCAGGAACTGCTGCCCTTATTACGAAATACCGCTGTAGTCTGGCTACATTCTCACAATATTGTTGATGTCTAAATCTGTTCTGAAAGGAGTCTTTCCTGTTATTAGCTCATAAGTCAACACTCCCAAGGCCCAGACGTCAACCTTTGGGCCTGGAGTCTGGTTCAGCACTATTTATGGACTTACGAAGTCAGGAGTTCCTACGAAACCTCCTTACTTGTTTATCCATCCAAAGTCACCAAGAGCACATTGGTTTCCGAAGATAAAGACGTTCTAAGGCTTGACATCCCTGTGTATGAAGCCTTTGCTGTGGATGTAGATCAACCCCTCAAGGATTTGTTTGACGACCTTAGCAGCCTTTTCTTCGGAGAGTCTCCCCAACTTTTCCAGACTATTCATAAATAGAGGCTGAATGATATTAATGTTCGAAGGAGTATCATAGACGCCCAAGATAGGAACTAGATTCGGATGATGGAAATTCGCCTGACATTTGATTTAGAGAGCTAACTGACCATGCATGTTTTAAAGTTCGATTGTCTTTTTTAATATGCTTTTCTAAGCAAAAATCATCCCTGTCTGCTTGTCTATCACCGCGTAAACATTACCGTATTTGCCTACTCCTAGCATCTTTCCTCTCAATAGATTCTTGGGAGAAAACGAGGGTGAAAAGGAAGACGAAAATTACTTATCCGAAGAATAGACAAAAGGTTTATGGGGAGGGAGTTGAGTCTACTTTGGCTGGAAATGTATATCCATCCTTGGCTGGAAGGTGTTGTTATTTTTTTTAATAATTTAAAGAATTTAGGCGTCACTGAAGACCTTTGTTGTCTTAGGCTTGGGACTACTTAAAATGGATTTTAATTACTTCTAAAAGTCAATAGAGTGATCGGAGATAGGAGCGTGGCTAGGCATAGGCCTAGAGTCGAAAGAAGGAAAAGATATTTAATTAGACAAAGGAGTTCTACTAATGCATTTGCTAGGACTTACCACTCTATTGATAATACTAGGCTATTTTAGCTAGATCGATTCGATGTTTTTGGTGGTTGAAAATTTATGTTCTAAAGGGTTTATAAATTTTGTTTGGATAGACAACAGAGATAGCTCCGACTTGGCAGGAGTCAGTTTGCTCTATGGAAATTGAGGGCATGGAAGTTCTTTCGAAGATGATTGAAATTGGAACGTATCTAATTTCGGCACTACATTTTTTGAATATTTTTCTTAGAAATGTCTGTGCTGAGGAGATATAAACTTGGAAGGGAGGTTGGGTTGTTTCGGAAATTGAAGCTACATTAGTTTAGGCCTGAAAGTCTAGGTTAGATTCTGGCTCTTTTAAAGAAGATGATTATGAGTGATGGATCTGACCATCCTGGATTGCTAGTTTTCGATTTCGAGGGGCCGAAGCGACATCAGCATGGGGGAGTGGGAGTCTTGACTATAATTGCGAGAGAGATTCATCTATTTCAAAAATTATTAGAAATCTGTCAATTTATTTAATATTAAGTAATAGGAAAGTGATTTATTGATAGTCAATTCTATCGCCTTGTTTGAATTAAATTATGCATACTAATATAGCCAGCCTCCCTCAAACTCCCTCTTTTTCTGCGCCTCCTATCTCAGATTTGCTGATGAGGAAGATTTAAGGGGAGTAAGCTCAATTTAGGAAGTTTTAAGAGCGCCTGGTACAACTTTTCACTCAAGAAAATTGGCTAATTTCAGAGCTTATTGAAAAAAATACAAGCCTGTCTCGGATGATCAACAAAGTCCAATGCCTCGTGAAATAAATGGAAATGATGTAAGGGCAAGACTAGTAGTAGTAAGAGATCGCTTAGATCCCTACTCCGAACGAACTTGTCGGTTAGAAAATTTTATAGCTGGTGTTCGGCCGATCCTAAAACTATGACTTGTTTTTGAGATTGGTAGTAGATTTTCCGCAACCAATTTTCAAGGACCGCAATTTCAACCTTGTGATCTAAATGGTAGACAAGTAGGGCAATCTCTTCCAAAACGATTAAATAGTCACCCTTTAATTATCACTTTTCACGAAATAATATCCGCCCAAACAAGTAGAGTACAACAATTAGGGCAACCGCATCTTTAAGGGCCAGACACGTCAAGATATGCGCAAAGGGCTTGCTGAATTCAAAAAAATTCAAATAAAGGAAGTAAGTAGCCACTTCAGAAACGGTGAATTGATACTCTCAGTGAATGCGAAGGACCAATCAAGCAATAAATTCGATGTTAAAAAGATAAAGCCACTCATAATCGAAAACGTCGTTGTTAAGGCCAAAAGGCTAAAGGACAAAGGATATTCTTGATTGCACATATCGATTTATAATGCGCCCTATAGTTATCCGTCCTGCAGATTCCTTGCTCTCGCCCAATGACGAATATTACGACTAAGAGAGAGAACGAGCAGTGCTTTTCGTGCAAGCAGCAAATGGGTTTATAATAGTCCTGTCCTGACAAGTGCATGACGATAATTGACTGCGTGAGATTGCTGTACTCCTACTTCCATTTCCGGTAATTCTGTCCTGACTACGCCTTGGTGTCGCTGGGACTGGTGGGCGCGAATGCCTTTTGGGGATTGATAAGTCTCTACGGTTATCAGTCTATTCGCTTTCGAGATACTACCAATATAAAGAAATATACTTACTTGCAATGGGCTAATTTCCTCGTCAGATTCTGTACCTATTTGATGATTGCTTTGGTTATGCGCGGATATGTAAAGCAAGTCGCCTTCACTCCTGAGGAGACCTCGTCGCTTATCTGCAAAGCGCTGTACCCTGAGGCACTGCACGTGGCGCAAGGTTCTGCAGAACTGCTAATAAACGGGTACCTACTATACCTGACGAGAGGGATCCGATAGTATATCAAGCAGATAAAAAGTAGGTAATGAATACTCAACGAATAGGACGAGTCCTTATTTTGCGTTCAGATTGCGTCTAAAGATTAAACTCGCGTGTCATGTCCTTGTCGTATTTCAATAAGATGGTTGATATCTTAGTGAGTTAACCCACGAACTCCTACATCTTCCGCTGGTAGATGTTGCGGATCAAGTGCAGGTATTGTTTGGCCTACTCCACATTCTTCATCGGCAGCTACTACAACTGCTCGCTCAAGTACCGCTCGCATTAGCTCTTTATCGCAGTCTAGGAAGTCAGTCTCTTGTAGAATTCCTCTCGACAGCAAGACTAGAGCTAGTGCTTCTAGAGCTTAGCCTTGAGCATTTGGTTTTAGCGGATCAATTAGTCGATCCGATTAAGCTCACTCTTGCTCGCCGAGTATTTTTGATTTTTCTAGATGTCGTTCTAGAGCTGGCCTACTCTTTGACTGAATCGCAGGGTAGACATTGTCTATTCTATGTTTTAGTTCTACAGACTTACGGTCGCTATCATCACAGTCTGACAATTTCCGCCCAGACTGTCTCTCAATAGAGTTGTCAGCAATGAATTTCTGTAAGGAATGTGAGCTCGTCCTCCACTGCGCTTCTTCTAATTGAGGGCGAGGATGACTTGCTCAAGGTAAGAGAGACTCAAATTAATATGTTTGGCCTAGTTTAGAAGATTGCCCTCGACATTGGTCTTTGAAACTCTTTAACTTCCTGCCAGATCGACCATATGGAGTTTTGAACTAATGCAGAGATTAGTGCTTAGCTACCTTCCTTAGATATTGATTGTGAAGACGCAATGCGAACGAGATGAGCTAGGATTCATGGGCGTAGAACTGATTTGCCTTATAAAATTTCCTGTCATCATAAGCTAGACTCCTTCGTTGGTGTCCCTGCAGGAGTGAGTGCTCATGCCCTTGATGGTGTAGCTGCCTTCCTAGTCCTAGTAGAACTGGATTTTAGCCCAGTTTTAGATGCCTTTATTTACATTGGTCTTATCGAGCAAATCGAAAGCATTTTAATTGTAAATTTAAAGGTAGGAGATGAACATGTTGTACTAGATATCCTACTTCTTAGCTTAAAATTAATTGAAAAGAAGTTAAAGCACTCGCGGCACCAGGCCCCTATTCTACCATTTCTAAGTTCCGCTCATTGTAAATGTTTTTCCTGAGCCTGTCTGTCCGTAGGCGAAGATTGTGCCATTGAAGCCTGCTAAACAGCTCAAAGCAACTTGCTTACCGACTGCTTAAAATACCTACGACTGAGTCGAACTGGCGTCCAAAACTTTATTAAAGGAGAACTATTGTGATTAAGGAGGAAATCCACCTTGCTTCTTGAAAAGACGTATGGACGTGTTTTTGCCAGCTGCCTGGATGTCGCAACGAACAGGCTTGGCAGATGGCTTCAATCGCGCATAGACTTTTAATTGGCTCTTTACCATTTCAAATAATTAACGAATTACTCTTTTAAATAATTATCGCCTAAATCTTCGACCTTTGCCATACTTCCAAACACTCGCCCTGTTTAAACCATTTTCCTTGATAAGGGTTGACTCAGCCACTCATCGATAGTACCTGCAATTTTACGTCTATTGGTTTGCATTACAGGTTTATTCCGATTAAATAAAATCCAAACCCGTTAGAGATTCCTTTTTCGTTTTAGCGAAATATTGATACAAACATCCGTATCCCAGTTAAACTTATAAAGGTAGCTAATTAATGTTAGGCCGCCATTACCCTCCTCATGAAAATCGATTATAGTGCACACCATTCAATTGCTCGCCTTATAATAAATTTAATGACGATGATAGCATCATGCTTCTGCTGATGATAGCAACTGGATCTGATTATAGTAATTGCTTTGGAGACTTTAACCTAAGCAAGGTGTTTTAAAATTCTGCACAGATTTTAAATACGCCTTTTCATTTAATATTAAAATGATAGACCTGCTTTTAGACAAGTAAAGTAACAAGGAAGCTGAAGTAACGCCCAAAAATAGAGTCATTTTACTACTTGATAGATATGAAAGCCAGCTTGTACAATTTGCTGAGCTGCAAACCTTGCTGGAACTTACAAATGTGCCTTCTCAATAGTCGGAGATCAGCAGGACCATGGATAGGCTGACAAGCTGCAATATCAGACTGCAGGATGAGATCGTGGCCGGAATTAGATAAACGGAAGGATTACAAGACTATTCTGAGGAGCATAAAAAAAACTTAATAAAATTCTATAGAAAGCGACTTTTTTCCCTTACTTAGAGGTAGAAATCAATAGAGGAGAGTGTGAGGAAAAACTTGAAGAAGAAAATGGTCAGGCAGGTTAAAATCATCGATAATTAGATCAGCGATGACTGTGCGTAGAATATGGCAGATGACCCTGAGAAGGTTATGCAACTAGTCAATAAGGTCATGATGAATTCAGGCTCCAAGGCTCTACAAAACACAGTCTAAGATCTAAAAAATAAGAGGCAAGAACTCGAAGCATTAGCTAGGAAGGTCAATTAAACTAATTAGCTCTTGTAATACATTAGTTAGCTAATGAATTAGCAAGCTGATCAACTGAATACTATCTAATAATAGTTAGCCAAGGCCGAGGATTATGTCTAAACTGCGGCTGTGGAAATAGCCAAATAGGACAAAGAGAGAAACATCAACAGGAAGTGGCTTGTGCTTATTTTGGTTGGAATGGGCATCGCTTTGGCACTATTCGTCTACATATCTATCAAGTCCATTATATTTTGAGTTGCTATATGAGTACAAATATCATTTGGCTGCATTTTTATTCTTTTTGGAAATCTTTTTGCTCAGATTTTTCTTATTCGATTTAGCTGGTTTAGCCTATTATTGCTACAGCTTTTGTTTCTATTTTTATTTAATTTTAATTTTTTTCTTCAATTTTTCAACCGACTATTTTTTCTCTGCCTTTTTTTTTTAAAGAGGAGCCTCCTTAACCTACTTAACCTTAAGGTTTGTTTGAGATTATTTAATTTCCTTTTTTTTTTATGGGATTTTCTTGAAAACATAATTAGTAAGTTTAACAGACGGAGTGTTAGTGAACCCAAAGCTTTTTCCGTATTATTTTACGTCAAGTAAGTCTGCAAAATAAAAATTATTGGCATAGTACTAAAGTTGAGAACTGAAAGCCTAGTAGGCGAGCCGATTGATCTAAAAACTAAGTTTTCCGACAGCCTTTTAAATTTTAGACTGTACCAGAGTGTACTTAGCGCTATTAGGTAGCTATTTGATTGATATTTTTTAGTCTTAGAACCACTTAAGGAAGGGCCTCTAATGCTAGCACAATAAAAATATTACCTTCTTTCTCGATTTAAGCTATTATAAATTCGGTTTGTGGATTTCCATTATTAAAGTCACGTCGCTGTCCGAGAGCTTGTTAAGCTAATTGCTGATCTCTACCTTGGTTTAGAGGTATTAAAATAGCCTAATGAAGAAGCTGGATTGCTGTAGAGTGGGGTAGAGCAGCGAAAAGGTAGTGGAAGGCTGCCTACTAACGATGGTGTGTGCGAATAAAGTTTTATGTGCCGGTTTGACTATAACGAAATTCATCAACAATAATACTCAGATTTTCACTTTGACTCATTTGTATAATGTTAACAATTCTTTTCCGAGGGGTGTCCACTCCTCTTCGTGATTCCTTTAAACGATACCGGAAGGCGCCTATTAACACTATAAAGGAGAGGACTATCAAGGCCAATCGACTCAAGTACGGCAGTGACCTTCATGACCAAATATACAAGGAGGTTTAGAAATAGTATGGTCCATATGCGAAAAAGAAAAATGTTTAGAAATCAATCTTTTAGCAATTCCGAGATGATATTGAAAAAGTCATAAATACGCCTGATCAAGAAAGACTCATGCATTAACAAAGGAGGAAGGCGAATTAAGCTTTTGCCGAGCATATTGGCTCCATAGATAAGGACACAGCAATCTAAAAAGGCAAGTAAATACTCAGAAAATCCCAAATCGACTGGATTCCTGAATAAAAATAAATTTCAGGCGGGTAAAACTATTACTCCTTGTTAAAATCTGTAAAGAGCAAATTGGCTCAAAAAAACCCAGATAATGAAGAAGAAACAAAAGAGTTGTAGGCTAAGTATAAATAACTGTTAAAGAAACTGAAGGGCTTCAAATAAGACACGGACTTCTAGGGCCTTGAAAAAGATGACAAAGATACCACCCTTCGAGAAAAATTATCCAAAAAAAAATTTAATAGGGACGATAAGATTTTATAGCGAATAAGATTCATACATTAGATGAAGAAAAGGATGTATCCCTTCCATATTCCCTTTAAGTACGTTTCCAAAAAAGTTCCAAGAAGAAGGAAATTCCCTTATGAGCTTTTGCTTTAATCGGAATAGATCCTGAAGAATGGGATTCTTTCCACTTCAGCCAAAGACAAAATTTATTTTTCTTATCTGTAGGGCTGGACTATTCGTTAACTTTCTTATCGCTTTGGAATTATGCCTAATAGAGTCAAAGCTGTAATATGGCAGCGAGCACTTTTCTTCACTGAGGTAGTACCAAGGCTTGGTTTGGGCTATGCTTATTCTGCCTATAAAAATTAGCACAAATTAAATAAGAAAGCGATTATGGTAGATTATGGTTTGGATCTAGAATAATTGAAGGAGGCACAATAGGGCATTAGGGTGCATCGATGGAGCTAGAAGCTCACGGACGCAGGGAGATAGGATCCTTAGGTTAAGAAATTATATTTATAAGCTTTGAAAAAAATTTAATCTAAGAAAAAAGGGCCGAGGAGAATCAGAGAAATTGTCGGCTTCCACGGGTCAGGACTCAGAGGCTACGTGTTAAAGGATTGGCAATTTCTGAGAGGCAAGTAGAGTGCCTAATACAATTTTAGGCTCAAAACTTTCAGCTAGATGCACGAAAAAGAATGGGATCAAAAGCTGATATGATCAGTCAATATCTAGGTCAAGATCATCGTCTACTTCTGCTTGGCGTACCTCTTTGGTTATTTTGAATCGTTCTTCAGGGAGTTCATCAATCATCTTCAGAACTATTAATTTGCGGATTAAAGATATAGTTTGGAAGTCTGCTGAGTTCCCTAGTTATTCGAAGCCAACTATCTTGTCTTTAAGGATCCCGTTGAAAAACACGCAGATACAAGGCAACACTTTAACAGCCAGCTTTGTCACAAAAAAGGGGGCTTTTTTCGCATCTATATAGAGAAAAACAGTTTCAGGGTGTTTAATAGCAATTGACCTTAGATGCTTATGGACGACCTGGCAGGTCTGGAACTCCTAGTGGTAGAAATGCACTACTGCTCGCTTATTTTTTGTCACATAATTTAAGAATTAGGATTCTACTATCTAGTTACCTCTTTACTTCTCTATATTAGCCGATCTAGTCTTACAATGGTTTTGGCTATTCCGCCTTTCCGTATTGTTGAAGCCGCTCTTCCCGCATTTTTTTGAAAATTTACTAGGCCTATTAGTCAAATAAATCATCGTCGTCCTTAGCGCGACGTGACTCCTAGTCAAGTTGTTGCTGCCTCTGCTGGATGGTCATCTTATCGCGTATCGCCTTTTAGAGCACAATGTTATTCAATATCTGTCCGAGAAATGCATTTTCCATTTTTAAATTGATATTCAAAGTTTTTTAAATCAAGGAAGTTTCAATAAATCTTGCTTTTTGTAGAAATTCCACAGATGATCATAAGAGGGCTTTAGTAATTCTACAAATTTCTTTCCGATTGGCAGGAACTACTCCTTGCTTTGATTTTTCTTGCCTTATAAACACACTTTTATAAAGCCTAGTTTGTCTGAGGTGGCCATTATAGCTACTTTAGCTGCCTGTCTCAGGAGGAATGAATGATTTTATCCGAAGGCCTCATTATAGGCATGCTTGAATAGCTCGGAGTCCTAATTAATAAGATACTGATCTCGGAACCTTACCAGTTATATCATCAACAAGTCCTTAGAAAATGACATAGAGATAAGTCAGAAACCACATTTGTCTTAGCAGAGTCCTTGTAGTAGAACAATACTTTTTTGCGTTATAGGCGCCATCATCTCCATTCTGCTTTTATAATTTTTGGCTGAGTTACCATTTCACGAACTAAATGAATCCTTTTGGTTTTTTTTCCAAAGGACATTTCTAATAGTTAGTTCTCATAATGAAAACTTTTTAGCTGATATCGGAGTCAGCTGTGCTCATAATCCCCCCAAGAATTTTAAAAAATTTGGTGAATTAGATAAGGACGTTCCAGATGTCATGCATAGAGACATCGCCGACCTACTTGAAATAGGCATCTGCCTTTGCCAGGGCGTCTATCACTGCTTAGATACTAAATTTGCTCTACATAAATTATGACCGATCTTTATTAACAACGAATTTAGGACCTTCTAAATTCATGTCGCAACTTGGGGTTTTAAAAATAAGATTTCAATCTTTCAGAATTCCTTACTCGAGCTTTACTTGCCTGCAAAACACTGGAATAAAAGAATGCATTTTTGGATAGGCTAGTCGGGATTGAGAACAAGACTTGCTAGTTAATAGCGGCCTTCACTCAAAGTAGACGCATTAGTTTTGAGTAACTCCTTTAAAAGCCTAAAATCTATAGATAATAGCTTCTTAAGGTAAAGGACTCTCTAAAATAAACAAAGCAGATAATATTAGCCTGCAAAAATAAAATAATCGATCCTGTCCAGCTAAAAAGACTCTACACACAGAGCCTTAGATAATCCCAAATCATAAAATATTTGCCGCAGCTTTCCGACATTGCCAAGGATAGTCCCTAGCTATTAGAGCAGTACCTAAGCTTATAAAAATTCATAATATCACTACCAGTCTATCTGAAGGAGACAATTCTGTTCGATAAGCTTCTTAATTTCAAGGAAAATCTTATCCTTAGAATCAAAGAATTTGCACTTTAAAAGGTATAAGGTATGATCGAAAGTCACCACACCTAAGAAATAACCTCCCTCGCTGCAGATTTGGGGCACTCTCAATCCTTTATTAAGCATTTGTGGCTAAAATAATCAAACGATCATGCTAGTCTTGTCAAACTAATAAAGGTCATAAAGCAAGACTCCTGGGCAAGGGACACAATCCAAGCCAAGATTGAACGACTGCTGGAGAAATTGTAAGTAAAATTTAAAAATAATGCAGATTTTTAAATGGGGAGCTAGAATTTTTTAGATAGTGTGGGATATAACATGAAAAAGTTGGTTTAAAGTTTTCTATAACTCATCATAAAAATGCACATCTTCATCCATTCTTTGACTCCACTAATCTTATCATTCTAAATACCATTAGAAATAATAATATCGCAGGTGCAGAAGGTTTCCTAAAATTCTACTGTATTTTGCTTTAAGGATGTACTGGCTTGGGGAACTCCATGCAGCTTGTTCATTGTTAACTCACTTAGCATGCTTAATTAAATTCTTTTAAAGCGCAGCTACGATTCATCTAAACTCATATAAAATTTTAGAGGGCATCCTGAGGTTCTTCGATAAAAGGTGTCCTATTTTTTTCTTTCGAGAATGCATGACTTCAAATTAGTCAAAACCATCGGTCATAAAAATATATTTTAAGTGGCTTTAATATCGATATAGCTGTTAGAACAAGTTGCAATTGTCGGCAAACTTAAGAATAGGATAAAATTGGCAAATTCATGTCTAGCTAACTTTTTCTGCAGCTATCTCTACTCGAACTTCTTGCGTGATATAGGCCAGCCCATCGAAAAACTCTAACCACAAGGCTTGTAAAAATATCTGCCGAAATAAATTTTTGAATGTCTTATTGGTGTCCTATAAAGAGTAGGTATTTCAAAATTAGGATAGACTTCTGGTTAATTCTAGCAGGTTTAGACATATTTCAACACTATCTAGTGCTTTTTAAAGGCCTTTGTAGAACATACAAAGGGCAGTTCTTACAAATTGCCATTTGCCATTTTAGAGATTTCTGATAAGTTCGATCAACTCTGCTCAGGACAGAGCCTAAACCGAGAAAAGGTAATGTCAATTATAGGCTAATTTAGTGAATAGGAATCATTAGGTATAAGCTGGTTCCAAATCTCAAAAATATTTCTGTTAATCAAAGGCACAATGCGTACACTTTGTATTATGTGATTATTATTCATCTATTATGATTGATTTATTATTAATTCTGATTTATGTTATTAGCTGTGATTCAATTGGTATCTGCTGATATTTACAGCCAGTATTATTAGCAAGCTCGTTCAATTGCCAAAGCCATGACTGTCAAACAAAAGATAGGCCAGATCATTCAAGCTGATTTCGCACTCATCACCTAGAAGAATGTGACTGACGCCAAGCTTGCTGAATAGTACTTTCTAGGCTCCTTGCTGATCGGCGGGGATGGAGTTCCTAACTCATAAGGAAATTTAATTGATTTAGACCGACTTTCTTACCTGGGCTAAATTAAAGCCTACATGAACGCAACTATGACCAACTGGAAGAAATTGAGTTCCAAATTTTCCAATGGACTAACCCTAAATCTTGAGGATAAGAGGTCAGTCAGTGTTAAATATCTTTTGGGGACTGATGCAGTTCACAACAATCAACACGTACTAGGGACTGTCCTGTTCCCACATAATCTAGGCCTTTCGAACGCTCACAATCCAACTCATTTTTACAATCTTGGGAAATGGACTGCAAAGAATGTGAAGGAGTCTGGGTTCAATTTTGTATTTGGGCCAACTGTAGCAGTCACACATAATCCTCAATGGGGAAGAACATATGAGTCTATGGGTGCCTAGCCTTAATACATTTACTAGTACGCCAAACAATTCACGAAAGGACTTCAGGATGTTCAAAACGGGAAAATCAATGGGGTTGTCGGCTCAGTCAAGCATTTCTTCGGAGAGGGTGCGACCATGTTCGGGGCAGACTAAGGCAATGCCTGGGTCTACAATTTCAGCAGCTTTTTGGAGAGGAATATTAAAGGATATAGAGGTGCAATCGAATAGGAAATTGGGACTGTCATGTGCAGTTACAGTGCTGTTAACGGCATTCCCCATTCAATTAACTACTTTGGACTGTAGGGGTTACTTAGGGACCAAGAGAAATTCAAAGGCTTCGTCATTAGCGACTATGATGAAATTGGCAGAATCACTGACAACACACTTCCGACTTCCTACTTTAGCCTTAATAATCGAACTTTGAGCGTAGTCCAGATCCTAAATGCAGGTGTGGACATGCTGATGCTACCAGGTTATATCAAAGGGTAGATTAAGAATGTAATCTTAAATATTCAGAACGCTTTGGCAGTAGGCCTAATTAATATGGACAGAATTTAACAAGCAGTTACAAGGATTCTAGCAGTAAAAATGGCAATGGGATTGGTATCAGTGAGCAGTCAAATTCCCTCTTAATACATTCATCTTACGAAAGTATAGGCGGATCGGTTTAATGCTAACTAATCATAAGATTAATACGGAGATGCTTTGAAAGCTGCTCAAGAGTCCATGGTGCTTTTAAAAAACGAGGGGAACTTGCTTCCTTTAAATTGGAATAAAGTTAAAAATGTCGTTTTCGTTGGGGATTAAATCAGGTACATCAATAGGCAGCCTGAACCTTAGTTGTTCCTCAACTATGATAATATCGGGATGCAATGCGGCGGATGGTCAGTGAGGTGGCAGGGCTTCATGGGAAATTACTTCTGGACAGACAACTACAAAAATGCAAGCCAAGCAAGCAGCTTGTTAGACGCAGTAAAATCAAGAAACCTAACGGTGATAATGCCGGAATACAAATCTTTTAGTGATGTGCCACTCATTGAGCAGGATCGTTAGAAATTTAAATTGAAACTTAGAGACATAAGGAAAGATTTAACAGCTTAGAACACGGTTATAATTGGAGTGCTCGGAGAGTCGCCTTATGCCTAGTTCGCAGGGGATATCAATATCCCATATTGTCACAGTCAGGTCACCAACAACTCTGGATGTCTCTGGTTCCCCAACTAGTACATGGGAGACCAACAGACAAAAACCACCTAGCTCAACTATGATTCGTTCGCCACTGACTGTATCAACATTCTGAAGGAAGGCAAGAGGGATATTCCTTTGATAACAGTCCTATTTTCAGGAAGGCCTAATATCGTTTAAAAATAACTGAATAAGTCGTAAGCATTCGTTGCTGCCTTCTGGCCAGGCACGGCCGGAGGCTAAGCTGTCCTCTCAGCCATTTAGGGAAAATACAGGTTCCGTCCCAAAGGATTTTCTGATACTGTTAATAAGCTATCTTTTGACTGGCCGAGAACAATGGCGTCCCTCTAGAATTTCCCTGTATATTGGGCGAATGGGACTTAGCCGCGAGTCTAATCCCCCTTGCTTTTGAGAGGGTCTGGATTGTCAACGTGAAAGATAATTAATAATGTTTAACGACTCGGAATCCGTTTTAGACTACTCGACTCTCCTGGCGAGAGTGGAACTGCTAAAAGGACAAGTAGCGACGTAGCGACTCATCTTCTAGAAAGTAGGGTGTTTACAAAGAAAATTCAACTAGTCGATCAACGGACTAAAGACGCACAATTACTATTGTAAACCTTTGAGGAGGAAATCGCCAGGTATTAGTTAAAAATCTAGAGGGACCGGTAGAAGCTCAACTAGGTGGCCTTGAATAAGGACAATCCTGCTTTCATATAGGCAATCAAACATAAGGCCGCACTCTTCAACGCCCTAAACTAACAGAACTAGCCAGACATTGACACAATGAGCTATGAGCAACTGCTGGAACTCCAAGATCAGATTGGATACGTTTCCAAAGGGCTCAACCCGGATCAAATAGCTAGCGTGATATAAAAGAGGATCTTGCCTGCCTAGGATTAGAAATGCATGATATGCTTTTAGGAATTATCGACTGGAGAAGCGAGCTAATTAAGATGCTCGCATAGATACCACAGTGAGTGTGTGAAGACATGGCTGTAATCGAGCAAGTGCTGCCCCACATGCAAACACTAGCTAACTTGACTAATAATTAATCCATTTTTAATTGCCTCGGTAAGCCTACTATGTTTAGTATTTTCATTTCCCACCTCCAAGAGACCTCCTCAGGGACAGACTTAAACATACATAGTATAACTCGATGAGATTTTTACTTCCATCATAAAAAAGAAGCAATGCTTCATTAATTGAATTTCATCAGCAAATCTTCTTCTTTTAGCATAATTAGTTAGTGATTGGCATCACTCGCACTCCTCGCTCTCTCATTCTAATTATCTGATTGTTCAGCCTACTTACTACTTCGCCGTGGTCAAAGGTTCCATTATAGGTGTTAAGGTTCCACAGTCTTTAGGCTAAAGCTGATGTCCTGCTCCAGATTCTGATGCTGTCAGTAAACTAATCCGTAGTCTCTCCCCACAACGTGTTGACAGATCCGATAACTTCAGCTTTGATGTTAGGAAATTTATAGTTAGCAGTGAACATATTTTCCCAACTTTCGATGCTGGACCCATAGGAGTCGCCAGTTCTGCCACCAAAGCCGATGTCTATGTAATGAATATTATAAAAGCTGACTATAACCTTATTAGTCCTGTTTCCTATTCCTTTCTAGAAATTACCTGATGAGCCCCACCAATGGATTATATCCTAACTTTCAAGAGGCAAGTTAATCCCCTCATTCGCCCAATAGAGCAAAGTCTTATTCGAATATTTCCTCAAATTCTTTTTCTAAGTTTGTCTAAAATAGGATTGCAGACTGTCGTAGTTTGGTATATTATTAGCTTTCATAAATTCTAGGATACTTGGCCTACTATTCCAGCACCCAGTTTACACCTAATCACCTCCCAGATGCAGATAATTGTCAGAAAATTTTTAGTTTACATATTTGAGCACAGAGTCAACCCATTCGTAAGTCTTGTTCATAGTCACATCAAACTGGCCGAAGTATGGGTTGAAACATAGCATAATAAAATCATCAGGTTTAAGACTTTTTCCCCAAGAGTAGGTATGTGCTGGAGTATCAATTTCAGGAACTAGTCGAATTCCCCTTTTGAGGGCGTAGGTGGTAAGCTAGGATATGTCACTTGGAGAATAAGTTTTGTTGTTGAATGACCCAGCCCGGGCAAGTTATGGAATGGCTGGAATTTAAATAGGGAAGCTATCTTAATCAGTTATATGCCAATGAATGACATTTATTTTGTTGTACATTGAGGCGTCCATCAAGCTCATTATAAACTTCTTTGAGAGGAAATGCCTTGAGGAATCGATCATTATCCCCCTGTATTACAGATCTGCAGAGTCTACTATTTGTAGAGGCAGATCTATGTACCAAGTTGATTTTTACTTGTAAAAGGCTTGAGAAAGAGTTTACATAGCTCGCACCAGTCCAGGATAGTAGCTGCAGTTGATGGTCCAGCTAGCACCATTTAGGGAAATTGAATATGATTAAGTGCCTTTTAAAGGGGCAATTAGCGAGGTATTTCCGATTACAAAGTTGACATCAGTTGTTGCAGTACTTATTTAAGTCATTGAGCACTTAAATACAGTGTTTTTATAGAAATCAGCAAGCTATTTCAAGTGGGCAGGAACTACGGAGATTTTGAGATTGAGATCACAGAATGACAATTTGTTAGGAGTGGTTCCCTGGGTCAAATTATGAGGCAGAGGCCAGAAGGTAGCTTTGGAGAGGGTCACAGCTAGAACAGCGAGTACTATCATTTTCAAGAGTTAAAGATACTATAATAATCCATTTGATGCAATAAATCATAAGTATGCACCATGGTCGACTCATTATAATAAATTAGTGATTTATTAATGGGAAGTAGCACTCTTTAAGGTAGAGTTTCCAACGCCACTAGATTTATAGTCAAGTATGTAGTAACCTAATCCGAAATGGAGCTTAAAGGCTTCTAATTTGAGGAGTCTAGAAATATCGGTGGATAGCTTTCAGCATAATTGGGGATGGAGGGTGCAGGAGGTGCATTAAAAGTTAAGGGGGAAATTACCACCAACAAAAAAGGAGAGGTCAAAAGAATAGCGAACTAATCAGAAATCACAGTAGGACCTAATAGCACTACGTGCACAGGACTTACCTTCCCTTTGAAGGAAGATAACAAATATTTTATTTCTATGTGGATGATTCGCCCCGGACATTCCGATATTCTTCTGATGAAGAACGTAAGGATACGAAGCCTAAACTAAATTCGCAAAGTTGTTTGGTAAGATAAAAATTTTATAAAAGTGTCGGATCTTTAAGTAGAGCCTTAGCATTGGAGATTTACGAACTAATCGTCTAGAAATTATCCGCCTGGACACAAATGCTCAGAATGCAGGTCTTAAACTTATTGCCATTAAGATTGTGAATTACTCTAAAAATATGGAGGTTTAAGGAAAGATGTTTCTGGGGATAAAAGATGCCCCAAGGGCCATGTGATGACTCTGCAAACTATAGGTAATAAGACATGCGATGGATGTGGTAGCAATATCCCTCCAGGAAAAGATCATTTGAACTGCAAGACTTGCGATTATGATTTAGATAGAAAATGTTGGTGACGAATAATTATAAAATATATGATAAAATATATTTGTGTTGTGGCCCAGTCGCTAATTATTTATGTTTCAAAAAATTCTAAATTAATTATATAGAACAAAAAAAAATTCGTCCTGATTATGATGATGGTTAGCTGATAATAATATAGTCTATCTAGCGGAAGTAACTATTCAAAGGCTGATATTAATATAAATTCAATTATAATGAAGTTAAGATCAAAGTCTTGTTTTAAATTGAATTCAAGGCCCGAACCTTTGTTGCCCTCTCTCTTCTAGAATGCCAATCCAAAATTAATGTAATAGGTGAAGAAAGATCTGGTATTCGCTAAATTTACATTTCATGGCCTTAAAAATATTAAAAATTTAGAGCACGCTGAAAATCATATGTCATTAAAAAAGCGAAATTTAGGCAAACAAATAATTATACAACATAATTTCCATTCGAATAAAAATCGAAAGTAAGAGAGAGAAATCTAATTTAAGAAGCTTATTGCCAAGAAATCAATGATTTAGTAGAGACTCGAATAAGGATGGTTATAAATAGGAGACTAATTCGACAAAAGGATATGCAGAATATGATTTTATTAAATCTCACTATATATTTTTTACCGTTTTTTCAAATTTTTTCTTTAAAGATTTGAATAAAATCGAGAAGTTGCATTCTAACTAGATATCTCTTTTACGATCCGCGTATCTGCTTTCTTTATAAGAAATAATTTATTTAGAAGTCAAGTTCATATCAACAAATTATAAAGTAACCATAGTTCAATAAAGTTGATAGAGGTGGACAAATATCAAATATAAGTGAGCCACTTTCTATATTTTATAAAAGATAAATTAGACTATCTGGATTAACGTCATATTTAAAATTTTTCGGTAATTATGGACAAGCTTAAAAAGATAAAAATGTTTGATTTATTTGGGAGCAATCTACAGCTTCTCTCGGACGGATAGCCTTCTTACCAAACTTATTACGGCTTCATCGGCACAATTACAATGATTATTTGCTTCATAGTGGTATTTATGGGCAATGTGGTTGGGTTTTTCAGACTTTAATTTCTAGAATATTGGACATTTCAATAAATAGATGTAGACCAAAATTTAACTTTAAGCTCGGAAAACTTTAAGTTCGCTATAAGCCTCACCAACTATTAGATCAACAGCTAATAACTCTTCTCAATCTATGTTCAACAATTCAGCCGATTCTCCAATGGGTCATCTGTAAATTATAATCCAATTAAACTAGAAAAATGCTCTATCTAGCAATGGAAACGTTACGGTAAAAATTTCTAGGCCTATTATAAGACAAACAATATGGACAATTATATATGCAGTCCCTAAAATTTCTAATTTAATCTTACAGGCCAGTTCGGCTCTGAAGTGTTTAATTATGTTAAGATAGCGGTGAAGCAATGTCCTTCAAATTCGTGTAAAGCAGCTATAAATGACTTTCTCCTGAAAAACCGCTACGTTTAGTACAATATAATATATATAAACAACGCACTTAACTATACGAATACATTTAATCCTTTTTATAATTACCCTGATAGGTCATTCTACCGATTCGTTCCTTATGTCAATTTGTTTTCTGTTGACCAATATTTTCTACCCAATTATGTTTAAACCGATATTAGTGTGCTTCCTTTCTAAAACGTGATATCCAACATTTCTTTTTAATTTACTGATCAAGCCACTTTAACCACCGTTCCTTACACACCCAAAGACGTCTAGTTTTTCAGGCACTTCTTCAGAGTTTCACCACAACAGAATCACGTTAAAAGGCAAGTGCAATCATTAGATGACTTTCTTTCATTTCTTGGAGGAATTTTTAGTATTTTTCAGATAATAGGCGCCATGATACTAACTCCATACGCTGAGTTCAAATTCAAAATGAAGGTATTCAACAAATCATACTTTATCAAAAGGAAAGAAGTAATTTAATTGTAATAGCTCGAGAAGCCTTAAATCCAGCGAGTCACATTTCTTAAATTCTTATTCTTCAAGACTTTCAGCTGTATCAGTCCTATTCTGAGCAAAAATATATTAGATAGCAAAATTTACAAGCGCTGCTAATAAATGGCATAGGAAAAGCTTGACATTACAAATTTAATTGGGATCACCAACTATCTAAAAAAATCTATAGAATACTTAATAGATCAGGACTAAAAATAACTTATATCGAGACTGAAACTTTAACCAACAATTTTGGATTAGTAGGGCAAAGAGGAGCAATAGCCCTAGCCTATCTAGACCAAAGTCCAATAATTCTACAATAAGAAAACAAAACATAAATCACATCTGATGAAACAATTCCTCTGCAAACTTAAAGGCTAATAGCGATAGTTGATTAACTTAGAGTCCGAGCGAGTTCTCAATAATGGAGCAGAAAACACATGAACAATGATTTTGATTTTCAAATTGATCTTATAAATCAATTGTTATTATGATTAATATCCACCAAATTTAACAAGTTAAATCAAAACAGATTTTTATTAATTTTATTAAGTAAAATTCAATAGAAAGGACCAAATAAAATTGTCTGTCTATTGATATTAATTCTTCCTTAATAATTGTTTAACTTTGTACCAATGTTATTCAAAAGCAATTATTTAAGCACTAAACTTAATTAATTAAAACCAACAATACTTATTCTTCCATTTTGTTTGTATAGATTATTAATTTAAAGGCACCAGACTTAGCTTATTATAGGACAAGTTTTTAATTTACATTTACTACGATGATTATTGTTTTTTTCTATTTTAACGACTATTCATAATCATTATAATAAAGTTATAAAAAGCTCTGTGCTAATTTAAAGCTTCATATTTTAATTAATTCAAAGATTGTTTTAAGTCAAATTTATAAATTTGAACATCTTTTAATTAATATGACACATTAGCAAATTACATAGTTAATATGAAGTTCAATAATATCATAGGGTTATTACTTATGATGTCTCAAGTCTTTTCTCTTACTAATCAAAATTAACAAATCCAAGACTAAAGAAATAATATCACAGATGCCTAGTACGTCAAAATTGTTAAATTCATCAAATCTGCCTAAGAAATCTACTTGCCTAACTAGTTGACTAAAATGGCCAAATTAATATACGATGGCATGTCAGGCCCTAAATATTAACGTTGGAACGTGTTTATATTCACTCCTGAAATGAAAGATGTCAGTGTCGCTTACGATAGAATCCTATAAAATAAGTATCTTTGGATATCAAACAAAAACGTTTCTAAACTTAACTACACTTATGTTTTATTCCAGATCTGGATCTGTGATTCTCCAGTTGCAGGTGGGTTCAGTATGGCAAATTTCAGCGAAAATATCACAGATGACATGAAAAAGAAAATTGTAGAAATAGTTAACAATTCTATAAACTATAGAGGAGAGGATATGAAGAGTGCTGCTGATTACATCCAAAACAAAACAAATAATTTTTTGCAATGTAGATGGGGGGTTCTCATATCCAGCAGTAATTCCACACTAGTCGGTAATAACTTTGGGTACTACCGATGCGACTGTTATTAGAAGTGGGCTCATTTAAGAGGATACGGAGATTTCAAATGGAATTATTTTATTTTTGCTGGATGAAATGACAATAAAATTCTTTAATTCAATGATGTAAATGACGGACATTGCGTAGGAGTAGATAATCGGTAACAATAAATAACTAGAGCTTTCATCAGTCTGGAAGTCACTGGACGGGCGTATGCTACATATCTACCTTTTAAAGTAAATTCAAAGAGCCACTTTGTATAAGAGGTTGTCCTTATCATTAAATTTAAATAATATATCAACGGAATTGCTTAATCCTCCTTTAAAGAGTAATGAATATCATAATAGAAAACTACAAGCATATAGATTTATGATTATCATTTATCGCACATTTTTAATTTTCGGATTCCGAGGACTAAAGATATCCTCTTTTACGGCTCATTACTGACCACTCTGTGTTACCATTCCCATCGTGCTTAATCGCTAAGGAGCAAAACTGATCCACTTTCAAGATTAAATTATTCTGAGACTTCAAAGGGGTTTTTGCGAATTTAGAATTTAGCTTTTCCCATAACATTTACAATGCACGTAACATCCCCATTCGGTTAAATGTCCTTGTGCCAATGAAATCGCTCTTCTTATAAATTTTCCCGACATTTTGGTATATAGTGGTTCAAAGTTAATTTAAGTTGTAAATTTGAAATCGGTTCATTTTTGTAGATATCGATGCTCCTTATCAGTTTTTATACCAGCCCTTGTCTTAAAAAATTTGGAATATTTGAACTTCCTAAAAAGTAAGTCAGGTCATGCCCCTTGCTACCATAATTTTAAAATAATTGGCAATCAAGTCTATCAAAAGTATTGAAGTCATGCAATTGAACTAGTTTGTAAATCTTTTATGAATTGAGATTGTGATGTTTCGGTGTGTAAGAATTAGCATGAAGTGATGCTTTTTTAATAGCATTATGCAGAAGAATACAATAATCATGGAGTGTGTTAGTTTATAAAAAAGAGTGAGCATAGTAAAGCCCTTTAGGTTTCAATGCTTGAATTAAAGAATTCATAATTATTTTATTTAATCCCCCACACACATATTTAGGGAAGCTATTCTAACATTAGAAGTGCTACTGTTCAAAATGATTGTTTACGGTTCCTTTAAGTTTTTGATTTTAAGAGTCAATAATTTGAATGAATAAAATAACTTCCTGATTTCTATCAAACACATACATAATTAATAGAAAACCCATTTTTTTAATAAGTATGTAAAGAAATATTTTATGGTGATAATATTGACCAGCTCTGTAATCTTTTTCATAACTCCTGAGGAACAGCGTCTCACTACCTTGTCTTTATTTATTAATTATAATAATGAAAGCCTCGATTGCATTTTTAAGTGCTTTGACTCTCTCGACCCTATGTGTTATGAGACGATTAGAAATGGCTTCTATTCTTAAGCAAATAAAAATTCTTAAATAAAAAATATAGTTTTCAAGAGATAGGAATGAAGGAATTTCTCCTTTAAACATCAAATATATAGAAAATTTAAGGAAACCCAACAGCATGCCAGTATCAATTGTTCAAGTAGAGGGATTGTAAGCTAAGCTAATGCACAGTTCGAAAACATCTAAGAATCCTTTTGTGCCGCCGTTCTAATAGGAAATATTTGTATGTTAACTGAATTAATCACATTATTTACTAAAGAATAAGTTTCCCATTAAGAAAAATCAACTTTTAATCATTCCGAAAAAGCTTTAAAAGTAGAATGGTGATTAGACAGTGGTATCCACTAAATCGTGATGACCTTCGCTATTCCTACCTAGTGATGAAGTAACTTAAAGGACTCGCTTTTTACAATAACGGCTTTTAATCAGGCTTCAGCCAATAACATAAGCATGTTCAAATCTGTTCAATAGGCTAAGAGATGGTTTTAATTCCATTGTATTAACGATTCATAAATGAACAGGAAAAAGGCATTATTTTGCAGTTCCCCTCTTTTAATTTTAGACATGGAATCATAGGTCTACCTTAATTTGACTTTTCAGAAACTTATTTTGACATTATTTATTCATATTACGAATAAATGAGAAGCCGAGTTTTGCTTAAAAATTAATCAAGTAATTTACTGATGACTTAAAATTTGATGCTTATTGTTCCGAGAAAAAAGTTAAAGATATTCGATAAATATCCTGTAAATTCGATAATTTTCACAGGCAGATTGGGATTGAAGTCAAGAGAAATAATTTAAGAAATTAAGGGGTTTAGCCTTTAATAGATGTTGGAGAGCATAACATTCAAATGAACTATCATTGACATTTTATTTGGAAGCAAAAAAAAATTTTGAAAGGTAAATCAAAACTTATTGTTTAAAATTTCTGGTATTTTATGAGAGTTGCTCTATAACATGAGCAAAATAGGCGCAGAAATAATTTCAAATATTTTATTTCATATATCTTGAATGACGGAGCATTAGATTTCCCAGTTAATCGCTTATTCATAGTAATTAATAATATATTGATTTTTATAGAGATTTTAACGAGAGTGAATAAGTAAATTGATTAAATTGTAAGAAGTTAGCGAGAAAATGGCCTAATTGAATGTTATTTCATAATTCTTAAAAATAACTTGATTAGTCAAAGATCTACATTGTTTTATGATCTGGTTCGAGCCTCTCAGAAACTGATTAGTGAGGCAAAATATTATAGAAAGATTTTGTCAGATATTTATAGTTATTCGTTATAACGCCAAAGGAATTGAAAAGAGACTTAGCTAATTATCTCATCGCATCTGAGAGGATTTTGTTACATTAAATAAATAACATTTTTCTGCCACCACTTTAACTTTTTATTGAGTCCTTATAAATTCTGTTGTTATTTTATTTATTTCTCCGTAGATTGTAGGAAAATAATTCATAATCGAATAGCATACATTAATTAAATATGAAGGATTTATTATTAGTCCTGGGCAGCATTATGACTGTCACTTACTGGCTTTGGCAGCAGGAGGATTACATACAGTATGAAATGTGGAAGGTGGAACAAGGTATCCAATACCCTCCTGAATAAGATAAATTCAGAAAAATGAACTTTTACAAAAATTTGAAGATTATCCATGACCATAATTAGGACCTTTCTCAGACCTACAAGCTTGGTCTAAATAGATTTGCTGCGCTCACTCAAGAAGAATTTGCCTCGTTGCTCATAAGGAGTTCGACGACATCTGTTGAATTTCAAAGCTAAGAAATTAATTAAGGTTTTACTGTTGATGTTGATTGGGCAACCAAAGGAGTTTTAACAGGTGTAAAAAATTAAGGAAATTGTTGGGCATCTTATGCCTTCTCTTCTACTGGGTCATTGTAAGCCCTTGATAAAATTACCAACGGAAATTTGAGATCTTTCTCTTAACAACAGTTACTTGATTGTTCAAGATCCTATGGTAATCAAGGATGTTATGGAGGACTATAAGCCAACGTGTTCAAATATGTATCGGATGCAGGAATTTCCACTTAATCTTCTTATCCTTACACTGCTACTAATGGAAGCTGCAAATCATTCAACCCTGTTTTCAAAATAGGAGGATATAGAAATGTATCAGGATGCAGTAATATCGAAGCCACACTACAAAGTCGCCCATTCTCAGTAGTTGTTGATGCCACTAACTGGAGTCTCTACAAAAGTGGTATTTTTAATAACTGTGGTAAGATTATCAATCATGGAGTTCTTTTAGTTGGATCTACGGACCAATACTGGAAAATAAAGAACTCGTGGGGAACTGGGTGGGGATAAAACGGATTCATAAGATTAGCCAAAGGCGATACCTGCGCGGTATGCCAAAATGGAACTTATCCGATAGCATGAAAATTCATTTCTATTTTTAAACATTTTAATAATGATGACAGGGCGATCTTATAAATGTATAAAGTTAAGTTAACTTTGGTGTCTATTACAATTGTTTGATTTGATTAGTGAAACAAGTAATTAATTATTAATTTAATTCCTCCAGTTATCTGTTCACTTGCAAATGAATCAATATCTTTTGAATCCTTTTTATTTAAGCCTTTCGACTCTAAAATAATAAGTTGGTGTGAATTGAGGTAGTTTGTTAATAATTTCCTTCATCTTTTGAAATATGGATGGCTTGAAAAAAGTGCCAGTTGTTTGTCCATGCTTCGAAGCATTTGATTTTTGCCTAATTTCGAAAGGTTGTAAAGGAATTACATGTAAAATTATAAAATTATTGCTTATTGAATGAATTAACCCTGCTAAATTAATTAAAATTAGTTATGGGGAATGCTTAGAAAAATATTAACCATCCCTCCCCATTCGGTACAATTCTTGGAATCACTCACGGTGGTGTCTAAATTTTTAGCAGTGATTATTCTTCTGCAAATAAACTTAAGTTACTCTTCGGCTTTCAAAATTATTGGCAAGGAATTTTTACAGGTTACAAATACCAGTGTGTTGAATTAGCCAGGAGGTATCTGCTAGTGAACTATGGAGTCACTTTCGATTCTGTGGGGATGGCCTACTAAATATTTTAACTAAAAACGTTTAGATCAATACGCAAAAATAAAGAAGTGCCATTGAAATCTTACAAAAATGGTGGTTATACTCTTCCAAAGCAAGGAGATTTATTGATTTGGGGAGATGCTGGCCAATTCAGCAAAACAGGGCATGTTGCTGTAGTTTCATAAATTACAACTTAATTTGTTAAGATAGTAGAACAGAATGTTGAAGATATGGCATGGGGAGAGAGAAACTTCTCTCGCATGTTGTAAATTAGAAAAGAAAAGGATCGTTTCTAAATACAATGCACATTTCCAGGATCATTGATAATTGGGTGGGTCAGGGTTTCCTAATAGTTGTGATTCTTTAAATAATTATTGCGAAGAAGATTTGGAATTAATTTGATAATTGTATTTGTTGGATTAATTATATTTATCAAGGCAATCGCTGGGCTGTTTTGTATTAAGCAAAAATCACAAAAAAAAAAAGGAATTTCTTTTTAAAGGAAAGTGCCCGAGCAAGATTTCAAGCTCTAGACCGATTTTGAAAGAGGATTTTCCTTTGGTCAAAAATTAAGAGAGGGAGGATGATTAATGAGGGATATCAGAACTAGAAACAAATTGGTTGGTATATTTCAGCAAAACAACAATAAGTGTAATAAAGGGGTTGGGGTTGGGGTTGGG
>QQSS02013232.1:0-19633 GCA_003687565.2 Craspedacusta sowerbii | reverse complement strand
TATATATATATAGTTATATATATAGTTGATGAGCTCAAAACATACTTGAGTCTGTGACTGAAGGCCTGGCGAAACCTGAGCAAGAGTTGTTGCGGGTGTCGACGATGGCCCCGTGGGGGCCTGTGGCGTTGCTGCTTGTGGTGCTTGGGTTGTGTGCGCAGGCGACGAAGCCAGTACTGCAACCGAGTTCACAGGCGAAGCTGATACGGCCACGTGGGCCTGAGAAACGCTGCTCGTAGAAGGCTGAACCAAAGCCGTCGGCTGTGAGGAAAGAGGAAAAACTCGCATTTACGATAAACTACCGAGGGCAGAAAGCTACCGAGGCCTGGAGTGGACTCGATTGATTACGCACTAGCATAAATTCCTGGCCAAAGGTTTATGCGGAAATAACCGACAAAAATATGGAGTCACATCAAGGATATTGTCAACAACGCATAAATCCTTGATATTTATCATTGATGGAGGATATTACTTATAGGTAGCGTGGCGACATTTCCCCGTGTAGACCAACACGCAAGGCGATGGTGTTATCGCAGTGCTTCGTAACGTTCATGCCCTCTGTATCGGCGATGCTTGTTCTTGTCCCTACCAGCGCGCGAGACAGCTTTATCATGAAACGGCTAGACTTCCTATTCAAAGAGTCTCTTACAGCAATCAGAAGAATTTACGTTCAATCTAATAGTGTGTGTGTAATGTGCAATCAATACGCATAATTTCTATCTGCGAGCAACGGCAATCAAGACCAATATAATAGAGGTCAGTGGCCTTCTGTTCTGGATGCCTGCTTTTCGTCCAAACAATCTCCAAAGCCCAACACGAAGAGCAAGTATCTACATAATCAGTGTCATGCTCAAAAGATCAACCCAGATCAGTCATCTTCTTGCTTCATCTGGTATAGAAAGGCTCTATATACAAATCACTGCACCATGAACACACCATCAACACGTCTTTGACAATACAAAGCACCAAGTACGGCGGAAATTCATTTCGCTACAATCCTTCCCTAACATGTCACACAACAGTAGTGACACATGTCCACGCGTAAGGACAACTATCTCGTGAAATCAAAATGGAATGTTTCGTCTTCGACGCATTGGAGATCTTGCAGCATGGCTTGGTACCAGAACTCTTGCGATTAATGCGGACACTGAGACGCCGAATGAAACTAACCTGTCAACTGTCTACCCGACAGGTCTACTTCATATAATGGGCTAAAGACTCTTTCCATCAGCCACCTAATTGTTTATGGAAGTGAAAAAGGAGTCTTTGCAGGTCTAGCGACCCGTGCTGCTTTCTAGATATTTCAGCCAATATTTTGAAATTTAAAACTTTTTTAAAATTTGCGAAATCTGTGTTGCTGCTCAAGATATGGAGAAAAAGGCCTGGGGATCATCTCGCGCTTCAAAAAAATTCGAACAGGAAGCGAATAAAAAGTACATCTACAGACATGGAGGATCAACCTAGGTGTATCTCGTAATTGTCAAACCGCCACTCACTGCAATCAATCATTCCAGAGAAGAAAAAAAGACAATTATGCCTTCTATCCGAACAATGCAGAGCAAAACAGAAAGCAACAAGGTAAATAGGCTTACCAAAGATCCTGTGGGTAGAAACTCCAGCTGCAAGAAAAATTAAAATAGATCACTGAAGCACATCATACCTTAACTGGTTGTGGTGGAGCCGCAACAAGGCCACCACTTTGAATCAGGTGCGTTGTAGTTCCTCCAGGAGCACAAACATTTACAGTGTTAAGGTCAGAGAGACTGGCTTCAATCTTGTATCCAGGAGGCAGGAACGTGTTGAACCCCACAATGAGGTCTGGGTGACCCTTGAAAAGGGCTGAAACGCGACTAATCACTCCAGGTGTGTCAATCCTAACACAAAAAGAAAGCAAAAAAATTCACTTTATAAAAAATCAAAACTTCCACAGTGGCAGAAGATTAATGCACAATATCAATGGCAAAGAGCAATCAACAAGCAAAACCTGAACTTTAACAGTAATATATGAAGTTTACATCGCTTTGATATCTGTGCTTCCTAAGAGCTAAAAAGTCAGTTTAAGAAGGAAATTATCAGAAAATACCAATGAAAAAGCAAACAAACAATGGCTGAGTATTGCCTGGGCAAGCAAGTTATCACAATAATGCATATTATCGCAAACAAATTGACACGAAACACATACGTCTGTGATTTGAATTCCTTCATTATGTCCAAGAACTCGTTATAAACCTAACAGAAAAAACAATGTGACATATATCTAAGCTAAGACAGACAGCCATAATTTACACCTCAATGCATATTAGGTAACTTTTTAAAGTTTTGCTTATGCCATTATAAGGATCTAAATCAAGTAGAACATTTAGAAATGATTCATAGGCAATTGATCTGTTGATGTAAAATTTAGTTAATTCGATTTCAAAGCAGAAAAATGCCCTTAGAAACAGCAGAGGTAACCTGTGGCTTGTTCCCAAACTGAAGCTTAACTTGATCCAGGTACGACAGAGCATCTTCAACCTAAATTATAGAAGGTAATTAACTTTTAACTACCAAAGCCCATCCATAACCATTAAGCAGCTTTTGTGAACCCACAAGTACACAAATGAACTCATAATGCATCAGTCGCTATCTAACATATCAATGGAAAACGCATTAGCTAAAAAGCTGACATGGTGAAGGCAAAACTAATAGAAGCTCCGCTATGCAGAGAAATGCCAAATCAAGATGAGACCTAAGCTTTCAGATGCAATAGCTCTGCTCATCACTTGCAATCTATGCTTTTCTTTAAAAAGCAAACCAACATTTAACAAAATGCTGACTAATTGCAGGTCAACAAGTCAAATTTAGTTCGATTTAAATTCCTACAAACCTTGAGCCTTTGATATTGTTGCTGGCCAGCTGCAGCAGCATGTGCTGTAGGAGGTTGAATGTGACTTTGGTAAGGAGGCTGAAAAAGAACGATATCATTAACAAGCTATTTCAAACTTCTGACGGCATTCTTCATTTAAAAACACGAGAAAAATAATTCAATATCTTAAAGTGGCACATACACTTACAAAGTCCTCACACTGAAAAATCGAACTAAAGTAAAAACACGAGCTCCATTCTTCACAACTGCATTCTTTATTACACATAAATTAATTAAACAAACCCTCTGAACAAGCCCACTTCCAGCATTAGGAGGAGCTGAACTAGGACCAACACCAGAATGTGGTGAGTTAGACCTGAAAATGCATAGAAACAATGCATAACACTACGGCAACGTAAGGCAGCTTACGTGAATAGCAATTGATATGAAATTTTTCACCTTTTTTTAATAGTGTTGACAAGGTTATGATACAAAACCATGTGAAAAGCAGTTCTAAGCTTCTACAGCAAAAGAAAAGCCGACCAAAGAATTTTAGGCAAACAAAACGGCCAAAAGGCACACAAAACTTAAGTGACTAAAACATAACCCCAGTCTAACCAAAAATTGCTTACCCTGCCCCAGAGCTGAGGTGCGTGGCAGAAAAAGGAGGTCGTGGCAAACTATCTCGCATCTGCTCAAAGCTATGCGCCAGTCCACCTGGTGCCGGAGCTAAAACAGGATGTGGAAAGGCAGGAGTGTGTGCAGATAGTCCCGTAGGATGATTGCTCGTCAAACCCGGTGGTCCAGGCCTCCTTCCTCCGTAAACATCGGGCTCATCATGCGAACGCTTCATTTTCCAAGCATTTATGATCACAGAGCTACCCAAAAGTAAAAGCACCAATGTAAGTATATTTTCAACCCCAGGCCGCACCATGAAAACACGTTGAGTCATCATATAAAATGTATTTGCAAACAATAAAGTGCACTCCTAACCATGCTTGAATGTTAACCAAAAAATACAGAAGTAAATGCGTAACTGTAAGTATAAAGTGTAACTTAATATACATCAAAGACAAAATGTATTCTGCACAAAGAGCTGCTTCACAAGATGATAAAAAGGAGGACCAAAATTGAATGCTCTTTCTATTAAATGCTCTTTCTAATTTCTCAATTAATGACAATGGATATTCTAGAGACAATATCTACAGCAATGACAGTTGTCATAGTTTTATGCAAACTAACAATGCTTGACTGATTTTAATCACATCTGCACCTAATAAGTAGTATATGTTGCAGAATTAACACTTGCAATTTGTCAATAATGCAAGAAATTTGAGCCTCATAATTGACTAACCACAGTCAAAAAGAAAGAACTGAGATTCATAACATTCAGTGACTGATTCCAAACAGCCATCATGCAGCAGATATCAAGAAAGTAGGAGTAGTTATTTTGGCAAACTCAATACATAAGAATTTAAGGAGCATGTTTGTACTGGTGAATCATGCCTTTCCTGGTAGGTTTGGAAAGACCAAACGCAAATGCTGTAACCTTGCAACCGTTACAACAACTTCCAGACAAAGCATGCATGAGGCTTTGACACATTTGGAAATATTCTTTACAAACTTGGTATGTAAATGAATCTAATACTAGCATTTAATGCCTGGTATACAAAAATAACCAGGGCAGCAACAACTTTCCATTGGCCAACCTAAATCAACATACATGACCAACATACCTAGTAAAACTTCCAAACGTTACCTGTCTTGCTCAATACATGGTTACCAGAAGCAAATTCTCTCAACTAATCTGCTTATTCTCAGGCATAGAACCAACAAAAACGAGGCAAAAAATGATCGAAAAGCAAAACAGTGAATCATGTGGTTTAAGTCAGTCACTTTAAACCAGCACCAGCCATTGCTTACGTGTCAATAGAAAGCCACATATTTACATGTCTTTAGAAAGCCACATATTTAAGTCAGATAATCGAGAGAAGCAAAATAATCGTTGAAATGTTACTTGTAAATAGACATTAGACAAAAAAATTCCAAAAACAGGGACACACTTGCCATAACAGAAAAGCATTAGAATTTTTAATAAAAGTTTCATTTCATAGAAACTATTATGGGGTTTGCTACTAGCAGCACGCATGATTGAAATCGAGCCAATAATGTCAGAAAAACATACCTAAAGTTTAAGAGCACTTGGTTCACAAGGAAGGCCTTGTAAATTCGTCGACCAAGCACGGTCAATGGAGTTTAAGATACTTCTTTCAGTTCCGTGGTCAACGATGAAGCGGTTAACAGCATCATTTTTGTTGGTTCGTGTTTTTCACGGATTAGCAACTATGCAAAAGAGACGGAATAATTTAAAAGTGTGTCACGAAGCACAAAATTTAGGTTACTCCAAAGCAGGCTAACCCAGTCACCTAAAAGTAGTCCGAAGAAGAAATCACACAGACACTGAAGTGGTGGCAGCGATGCCATAAAACAACGATCTGGTTTGTGTATGGCACGGGAAACTTCGGAAAGTTAAGTTGACGTTTATTTTGAAGAAACGATTATATCTAAAGCCTATATAATAATTATATTTTGTTAATTTTACATTTATATATGAAGCCTCATAATCAAAGAGGCGTATTCGATAAGAATAAGTGACCAGTTAGTATCGGTCAGCATCTAACCAGGTATAATCAAAACTTATGCTTGGTCAGAAATTCGAAGAGGCTGAAGACCTAGTCAAGGATTCTTTCTATGAGCGAACTTAATTAGTCGTTACGTACATCGTTAGTATTTCTCATAGCCAACTTCAATCTAGGAGAAGCAGATCAATTACAGTAAAAGCAAGCAAAAGTTCCTCTCCTTCTGCGAATTGGAAATTTTTATTTAGTACAAATTACTCTGAAAGAATTCATGGAGATCTCCAGATGGCCACGGGATAAACGAATATAGTTAACCTGTGGAGAAAATCGTGACACTCTTCCCTACCCTATGCGAGGGCTTACAGAGGGGTGGACATGGTTCTGATTACTACCCGCTGCCGTAAAATATCATTTTCGTTTATAGCAGTGACAACATTGGCAATAGCGACTATGTCTTCTTTCCATGACCACCTATAAGATCGGGGAATACAAAGCTGTTTAAAGTTAAAGTAAGAAACAAACTCGAGCTCGTTGCTGATAAATATGAGAACAAAAGCCAAAGTTTCTATATAAAAGATGCTGTCAATAGTGTTTCTTAACCATCATGAGGGACATGCACACCAAACTTAAAATAAATGTAAAGAACTAAGATTGACACGGATCAGAGGTTAATCTGACACGTGGAAATATGTTTTTGTGTAGGCAACCAAGATTTGCTGGACAAATAAAAGGAACCCAATTTTCATCAACTGGTAACAACATCAAGATTCTTTAAGGTGTTTTCCGAGACCTAAATTTATAGCGCAGTGCTAAAACACCTAGACTGAAACTCCAAACGGAATCCGACTACTCAGTGACCACAAAGTGCCAAAATGAGTTAATGTGCTAGAAAATTGCTTTTTAAAGAATATCAGTGTATCGCTATGGATTATTACCCGTACATTAGGTGTTCTAAATTAGTTACTATCGGAAACTATTGAAGGGATCCCGTTCCAATTTCATCGACAAAAGTAGAAGCTCGAAAGCTTTTGTGGCCTATGCCAGCCTCAGACAAAGACGTCTTCTAATCCCCTCTCTTTTTTTAAAGCCATCAAATTCCTAGTGCGGGCATTCGTGGACCATGAAGATTATAGAACAGCCTAGATGCCATTACCACGCCTTACCAACTTGGATTTTTTTCCATCTTCGAAAGAACAATCTTCTGTGAGTAAAATATTATCTCTGAACATACATCAAAGATTTACTTACGCTGCAAGTAGAATCTTGATTCTATACGCCGAATTGTAACACGTCACACAGTTAATTGATTAATCAAGATCAGAGACTGAAATGTCTAACGATGTTGCGCAAACAGATGGAAGCGATGGAAATGCCAGCGGAAAGAGGACAAAGAAGCCTTGAGCTTCAACGGCAAATGGACGCCCTTGTAAAGATGATCTAGCGTGGCCTGTCTACCGTCCACACTGCGTCCGCCGTTGAGTCGGCAACGCCTAGCTTGGCTCCGTTCGATTCCAGCTTGGAGCTATGGACTAACTACTGGGCGCGATTTCGTACGTTCACTAGTGTTCATTCTGACAAATCAGACACCTACAGTCTACAAGCTGCTGGCTAATCTGGCTTCACAGCAGACTCCATCGAAAGACGTCAACCATCTCATCATGGATGGAATTGTCACTATGATGAAGGATCAGTTTGATCTTAAGCGTTTCACAGTACGTGAGCGTTTTAAGTTCTGGGGTGACATGCAAAGCAAGGTGGGTGAGACAATCTAGAAACTGGTGGCACGCATACGAAAAGATATTGCTACCTGCGATTTTTCTTCAATAAAAAATCCGCACGACGGAGCTCTAAGCACACGCTTCATTTGCTCTGTCAATAGTGAGGCTGTTGTCAAAGCACTGGTTAAGGTTAAAGATGACGCTCTGGATTTTGCGCGCGCAATCCAGATAGCCAGGAAACGGAAGATGCCGCAAAGGTAGCAAAGGAGACTTGTGGTAATAAGGCTAAATCTTTCAACCTGGTAAAGCAATGCGGACATTCTGATTCATCGAGGAATGAAGCACGGAAAAAGAATCACTTCGAATCAGAGCGATCCAAGGATGCTTGCTACCGTTGTAGAAATCAGGATCACAAGGCAGGTGTCTACCGATTCAAGGGACTTTTATGCAATTACTGCAAGACGAAAGGACATTTGAAAAAGGTCTGTCGAAGGAAGATGCACGCTGGTATGACAAGCCTAAGGCAATCCATGAAGTGGATTCAAGATGTCAATGCTGTATCAGAGGCTCCCATCGTCATTAAAGACCGTTCACTACTGATGTAGCTGGATAGAGCAACCACAGGTAACTTCATATTAAGAAAGCACTAGGAAGATGTCGGGTGTCCCAAGGTAAGCAAGTCTTCCTGGAAGTAAGAGTTTGATAGAAAGCCAGATCTACCTGTCCTGGGAACGTTTGTAGCTTCGTCCTCCTCACCGGAATCGAAAAAGAAGCACAACATACTTTACACGGTCACGGAAGTTTCAGACCTCAATTTGGCGGGCCACTCCGCCAAGTATCAAATGGTGATTTCTATTGACAAAATCTTAAGTGGCATGAAACCTTGTAACGCAGTATTTGATCACCTCAAACCGGACTACAAACTACGTGATCAATGTCTCAAGCTGTGTGAAGAGTTTTCCGAACTGTGGAGGCCAGGACTGGGATGCCTGAAAGACATCAAACTGGATTTTAAGTTTAAGCAGAACGCTAAGCCAGTATTCAGAATGCTTCGACCGTTACCATGTGCAATCGAGGACGTCATCAATCAAGCGATTGAACGCATCGCCAATGGACTCCGGTGAGCCCCGCAGTTCAATGATTATGGTACTCCTGTCGTTTCGGTCAAAACGCGATTACATGGAAAAGAGACCCCGTTAATTCGAATCTGTGGTGAGTGCTCCGTCACAGTCAACCAGCAACCTGATACTAGATACTGGTGAGTGGGAAGACGGCAAAATACTAACTCTCAAATCTGAGACGGCTACTGCAAAGGCTACAGAAGAAGGGTTTCCGTTGCCGGCTGGAAAAGTGCACGCCGCAAAACCATCAGTAGAATACTTGGCATATATGCTGTTACAAGAAGGCATTGCGAAGGGACCTAAGGTCAATGATGTTCTGCAAATGCAGGCGCCAGCAGACGTGTCCAGCCTCAAAGTATTGGTATCCGTTCAATTCTTTGCTAAGTTCCTGCCGCCTGATACCTGAATCACTATACCTTTTGACCAGGAGGAACACCCCATGGACTTGGAGAAGTTCTATCCGTTTGTCTATGATCGAAGATTCATGCTGGTTACAGATCATCGACTGTTTTTAGCGATGTTTGGTCCAGGAAAAGAAACACCAGCCCTGGCTGCAAACAGGCTCGCCTGTCAGGTGCTCATGTTGAGCCAATTCGACAACATTATAGAGCACAGAAGAACCGCTAATCATGCGAACACCGAAGTTCTCAGTCACCTGGCTACGAAATCAAATCCACTTTTCAACGGGGAAAAAACTGAACACGACGCGGAGATGGTGTGCTCAATCAAGTAAATTATTGAGAAAATTGAATCAGGAAACCGATGCTCACTGATGCACTACACTAAAGCAGACCTGGTTCTATCAATAGTACGGCGTTTTACACGTGAGAACTGGCCTCCAAAGAACAGTGACCAAGGTAGCGATATGCAATGCTATTGCCAGATTACAGATTCACTATCGATATGCCACTGATGCCTGATGTTTGGGATCCGTGTGGTGATGCCATCCGCGCTGCGACTTTAAGTGTTAGAGTACCTACACTTGGGACATTTTGGGATGCATCGAATGAAGCAGTTAGCCCGCACAGCCGTATAATGGCCCAATATCAACGAAGACGCCACCTGGCAACACTGCAACCCTGTGGTGAACACCAAAATAAACCTGTAAAGCTGGCAGTTCACCCTTGGATCCTTCTTGAAAAGCCGTAGAATCGCTTGCGCCTGGATCACGCCATAAATTTTATGGGATGCAACTGGTTGGTATTGACAGATATTTATTCAAAGTACCCAAGTAGTCATATGACACACGCCTTGACCGCTAAGGCTAAGACTGAACTACTGGAAAAAGACTTCGCTCAATTTGGATATCCATACACGGATATGGATATCAATTTGGATATCCATACATATCCATAGTCACGGAATAACGCGGCTATGTTTTTTTCCAAAGAGTTCAAGTTTTGGTGCACGGAACGAGCTATTACTAACCTCACCGGTGAGCCATATCATCTGGCAACTATCAATCATCTGTCAAGTCTTCCTCCAAGGAGAGTTTTACAAGAGTCCCTGATGCAATATCGACAAACTCCTACTTCGAATGGGTACTCTCCCAGTGAAATGCTGAATTCACGCCAGCTGAGAACCAAGGTCGACACTCTGCCTGCCATCCCCCGTTCGCATTGCGCAAGAGAAACCGGCAAGGCAAGCTTCAAATAACCAGTTAAAAGAGATGATTTTAAACTGGTTCACTCCTTTAATATCGGTGATCTAGTTTACGCTCTCTACTTCGGCCATCGCCGAGATTCAGGTGGGTACCAGCAGTCATCATGCAGCGAAAAAGCACTCTGACGTACTACGTAAGGTTTTGGCCAAGAGGACCCTGCTGGAGAAGACACCTGGAGCAACTCCAGCGACGGTGTGTCACCGACGATGGCAACGGTGGCATGGTTCGGTGATGACCATTGAAGACGCGGAGCAGGAATCAAGGTCTAAATCTAGGACGCAACAGACCAGACGGGCGGATCATCTTCCGAAATACGAACGGACCACACAGGCATCGAGTGGGGATGAAAGACCGCACAGATCCAAACGCACCATCCGACCACCACGACGTCTCCGTCCAGCGTGCTGATGGAGGTGTCGTGGCAACGACCACGCACGAACATTGCAAACCCCGTGAGGTTCAGGCGTGGACTGTTGGGAATTCGTGCAGTGATTTTTGGGAATTGATAGGCGCATTGCTGGGAATACATTTACAAGTTAAGTGTCGCAAGTGCTTGCACCGTGGGAATGTAACGGATTATTCTAGAAGTTTTTAGTGGTGCTATATAAGCCGAGGGTTACGCCAGTTGTGCCATCATCTGTGAGAGTGTCACCTATTTGAGCTAGCATGCACTCGCACGCATTTGACTCACAGGGCAATTAAATTCAAACTAAGCCCACTTTGGTGGTCCATTTCGAAATCTAGCAACATACGCATTTGCTACAAACAGTTATTAGACGTCAAACTAAGCACGCTTTCGAGTTCTATCAATATAGACATTTGCTACAAACAGCGATACGAAGTCAATCTATGCGCACGTGGATGGTCCCTTTCGAGTTCTATCAACATTCGCATTCGACTCACACGGCAATTTATGTCAAGCAAAGCACACGGCAGTCCCTTTCGAATGCTAACAGCATGCGCACTTCAAGGTCATAGCAATTTAGGTTATAACTAAGCGCTTAAGAGGTTCTTTTTGAAGTCTAAGAACTGCTAGTTTCTAACTACTGGGCTACAGAGTAAGATGATGCCACCTTGCAATATGTCCTGCTCAAGACGAGTAAACTAAACAGGTAAACAAAAAATTTAACCCCTTCAAACAATCATGGGATATAGGCAGGTAACACATATTCAGCGTTAAAAAGGAAATTATCAAGAGCCTGGAACTCCCTAAGGCAGCAGTCAAAGACAAACCTTGGACATCTAGTAAAAGCATGACTATATACGAAGTCGGTTGAGCATACGGGGGTATTGAAGTCACCCTAACAGGAGAATTACGAAATAAAGACGCAAAAAAAGTAAAAAGGTCTGTAAGATCTCGAATCTGCAAAGCTTGTACTGTCCAAGCACCATTTAGGGAAGATGGACTTAAAATACCCTAACGTATGTATAGCAAAGAAACGTCTTGATCTGCACTAGGCAAACACGAGAACACGAAGGATCTTTTCGAAAGCCTGGTTTCCTACCCAAACAATTTTAAGAGCAATTAATTCAAAGCGCACCATATCCTATGTGACAAGGGCATATCTTATATATCGTCGTTGAATAGGCGTAAATCATGGAAAAAAAATTATTCAAGATAATCAACGTAGGTTAGGCATCCATGAACTTTATAAACTCGTACATGTTGCAAGTAGGGAAATGTTTCGTGCGTATCCTGTGGTCAGCAAACACTAAATTTCTTTTTTAAAAGCTACCCTTGAGCGCGACGCATCTTTCTGTAGGTTAAGTAGTTCATTAAGCATGAAAGCACCCTTATATTTGATATTATTGGTTATCTACTTCATTGAATTCGAGTGTCAGTGGTGAACCAGTTACTGGACTCAATCTTATACATTGACATCGACCCAGATCAAGTCCTTCTGCTGGACTCAACCTCAATTTAGCCTCGAGTAACCACTTTATACGCCGATCTTGAGTCCGATCTAATTCAAAGAGGGCGTGGTATTCGAATTTGAGTCACGTCAAGTTCGACGTAAAAAGCCGCTCTAAGACAATGACCTACCAACAACCAAGAACTGGAAGCCTCATTTAGCGACGCTAGTGATGACCTTGCAAACTTAGGCGTAGAACCGACCTTTGATGAAGCAAACTTGAATCCGCCTCTGACTTCGGGGAATAAAGTTATTGGGCTTATCTGGGACAGAGACATTGACGCTCTGAAAGTTGACTTGAGCAGAATAGTGAGTAAAAATTCAAGTAATTTATGTATCACTAAGCGAAGCATACTCACCGAATCCTCATCGATATACGATCCACTCAAATTTGTGTCGCCACTTTGTTGTGAAATTTTAAACTTCTTTTTCAGAAACTCTGCGAGGAAGGAGGTAACTGGGATGATCCGCTACGTGCCGATTTCATCGACATATTAAAGATTTGGTGTCAAGACCTGAGGAAGTCACCTGTCCTGAGTATCCCACGAGGATATTTTGTAGCAGATGCAGAAATACGCAGTTTATCGACTTTTGGACTCAGTGATGATCTAAGTCATGTCTAAGCAAGTAGTTCAGTCGTTTTGATTTCGTGTTCAGCCACGAAAACTCGTTCTGCAGGTTCGCGTTATCGTGAGTTGAGCAGTGTTCGTTGTGTTGAGAAGACTGACTGTATTCTGTTTATTCAACTCCTGTTCTCTATTTACAAGTTTTGTCCTTTTAATTAAATTATAAAATTATAACCATTAAAATATGCAGCACCTCGACAAAATGAATGGACTGCCTACTATCAAGCTGCTTCTATCACCTCGCGTGATGCGAATTTCAATTACACGATTAACACGATGCCATCATAACCCTTACGCCAAATACTCATGCTCCAAATATTCTCCGTGCTAAGTATTTCAAAATCGACTATTGCATGGGTCAGCAGAGCACTACCACGTGGGAAGAGACTAGGCTGGTGGCCAAAAGCATGTACGGAGAATACTAAGACCAAATGCATTGATACCAGTACACGCGAATCATGCACCAATATCCGCGAATTTCCGGGCCACAGAATTTAAGTAATTAAATTTTCTTTATATACGTTGCTTATGTTTGCTAGTAGTCTATGTGCATTTGCATGCTTTGAAAATAGTTGTTACGAATTGCTGATAAATTTCTGGTCAAGGATGGCTTCAAACCAGGCGCTGGGACATGTTAATCGTGCTTGTCTGCGATCTGAGTCTTAAGAAATTCCAGCTTCGGGTCACTGCCGATTCCCTATACAGCTATTTCACCATTTTCTGTCTGATGCTGTCAGCAGTGGGTTCCTCGAATTCTGTTGATAAGAAAATCTTCTCTAGCTAGCTGCAAGTTGGCGTTTAAGTTAGTAATTTCTCCCTGCTCGATTGATCGCTGCGGACGCACTGTTATTGATGTCAGCAATTGTTGTGACTTCGGTGGATGAAGTCGTCTTGGTAGTTGCATTGGTTTCAGTAGTTGTGGTGCCCTAATGCAAAGGGCGTGATCAATTTATCTGACGTGCTTTAACGAGGCAGAATGTAGTTCTTTGCCTCCATGGGTATGCTGTTGGCTCGTCCTTTGTGGTATTTCCCTATTGTAGTGATTTGAGTGAAATGGGCTTTTCGCAGGTCGCGGCACCAAAATGTCCTGAGTGGAGCAGTATTGTGTTTCGTTGAGAAGATTAACCTGATTTCGTCTTCTGACCGTATTCAGGTTACTCAAGTTTGTTTTCTCGTTTTCTCTTTTTATGACAAGGTTAAAATATAATTAAATAAAGTAACGCCTGGACGAAATAAATGGAATGTTTAATGACAAGGTTAAAACATTACCATTGTCACGACCATGTTTCCACCAAAGATATATCATGCGGAACATTCGCATACTAGGTCAGGGTGTTACGCACTATAGAAAACAGATCCATCATCCTCAATAGAGTGCTCAATACTTCTGAAGTCTACTAAGTCATCAATATACACTAAAAATATTAAAGGCTCTTATATGGAACCTTGGGGAAGGCTGAGGAGGCTTCCTGGAGGACCTGTAATCATTCAGAAGAACTGCCTGGAATCGTCCGGAGAGATAGCTAAATTGTAGTCTAGAATTGGTCCGCGAATTCCAGAGCGCTCTAGTTCGAAGACGAACCCTAGGTGCATTATTGAAAGTCATAGATATATCGAGGAGTACCCTACGTACTTCCAATCGATGATCATCGTCAAACGTCGTGCATATTTGATGAATCATAATCATCAGCTGACTTGCTAGAACATTTTGTAAAACCAAATTATTTATCTGATAGAAGTTTGCTAGCGTGAAAATGTTTATATAAAGTGGAATAATGTTTAAAGTTTTTCAAGAAATATACCAAAGACCGGGAAGAGACGAGCGTGCTTTCAAGTTGAGCAGTAGGTGGAAGTTGGAAGGTACGTGTTAGGAAAATTACGAAGTTGGCGCCCAGGCCACTTTTCAAAATGCTTAACGGTTTTTACGGACACGTCATCCCAAGCGTGAGCTGTTAGGGTTGACAAATGGAATAATGTTAGCTATGTTTTCGTTTGCAAAGTTTATGTCGGCCAACTTGCGTTCGCATGCAAAGTCATATCAGGTTGAATACTGGCAGTCGAGATAGGGGTGCACTGAACCGCAAAGTCTTTGCTGAAGACGTCAGCTTGTCCAGCTGCCTCACAAAAAACCCTTTATCCTTAACGAGGAGGACTTGCTCAACGGGAGCAATATCTCTACTTACGAACATGTAAATCAATCAAATTCCTTTTCCCAGTTATTGGTATTAAAAGCTTTCCCTTACTTTATCATGACCGAACATAGTGCCATATTCTGCCAGTGTAGTTTTGCGAACGCTGAACATCGATGTCCCATAAATGATTTCATAGCGAGATGCCCTACTTGAGGATGGATATATTACCTCTATGCAGACGCTCATTCTCCCGCACGGAAAAGGAGTCTCTTTAAGTAGACTGGCACTGGATTGTGATTTGCAATTCATCTCACCTATTTTAAGTGCGCTTATTAACTCATTATTAAGCTCGCAGGCCATTCACCATGTCGCGTATGAAGCTTGATTTTCACGCATTACTGGGAACACAACACTTTGTTTGACTCTGATGATGGATGGTAGTTGGCGCAAGTTGATGGTGAATTCTCGTGAGAATGAGCAGCAAGCAAGCTAGCTTACAGAAAAATTAGGAACGCTTATGGTAAGCAAGGAAGTTCACAGCAAAATCTATTACTTCTTCTTGTCCCATGCGTACCTTTATCGCCTCACCATTCCCCCTGCAAAGAAGAATTTGTAGCCAACGATGAAAAAATCTCAACATGAAAAGGCCGACATGACTTGCAAGAAAATCCGCTGGTGCATTTCTCTATCGTGCAGCAGAACCACGTCTTTCGTGTCTGTTCTTTTCTACTATTCTTTATTAGTAGCAGGCTTAGCAGGTTTTAATTGAGAATACTATTTTTTTCTTTCCTCTATCAGGAAGTCTTACCACGTTATTTTCTCTCTAGAAAGGTAGGCATCTACATGGGTAGCAAGTATTCAGACAGAGATTTTTGCCGATCACTGACGCGTTCTTGGAAAATTTCAGCCTGAATATGAAGCTGGTCAAGCAGAGAGATGCGTTCATCTGCTCTCACGCGTGATCAATGCTTCTCCTATTCATCTCGCACCAAGTAACCCGTTTACTGATGTATGATATCTCATTTAAGACAACAGTTGATACGCGCAACATGGCTAGATTGCTGTACGTTGTACTGCTTTTGAATTTGCCCGTGACGTTGCAAGCGAAAAAGCCTTTTGAATGCGTTCTTGCAGCCCGTCCCAATATTTCAAACCCGGACGATCCGGCTTCACAGCTAATAACGAATAAAGAATTAGTTCCTGCAATTCTGTCTGCACTTTACGGTGGTCTGCCTGTTGCGTCCTTGGGTATCTTCGTTTTGGGCAAGCTTCTGAGCCAAACTGGGGCACAAAGTGAGTGGGACAAAATAAAAGTAAGTTCCTCCTTCTCGAGCAAGTCAAGTATTGAATTATCTTGCTTCGATTAGTTATCATGACACTTCACATAGTTTTTGCCTAGAGAGCAGCTTGCCATTCGCACAGTAATTTTCTTTGTGCATTTTTTTAGGCGAAAGTTGAGCTGCTTATTGACAAGAAGTTAGATGAAAGTAAGATGACTGAAGTCTGTCATGATCTGAAAGAGTTTCGCCGGCGCGTGGAGCAGTGCTCTTCCGATGAGGACGTGGCAAGGACAAGCTGCTTGAAGCATCTGTTTGATTACATGGTCGGAAAGGAAGTTCATTTCACATCAGAGAGCGGTCGAGAGCTAGCCCTTCTGATTGGCCCATACACATTGTATTCTGTAATGACTCTGGCTGTTGGTAACATGCTAATAAAACAGAACAAGCAATTTCCTCTAAAAGGTGAAGGGAAATATATGAATATAATTCTGTATTTTCGACACGCTCATGGCTTTTATGGCTGGTAACATGATATGATCATCACTTTGTTTTATATGTTTTACCCAACGTAAGTGTTAGGTCTCCTTCTGTCGACAATCTTGTACAGTCATTACTTGCGGGTGGGCGTGCGTGGTTTACGTATTTTAATTGTGGTATCATGCCTGTGTCGCCTGTGGTTGAATTTTTACATCTTTGTGCCAATATGGGCGACCCTTGTTGGCAGGCATATCCCCAGTCATTACCGTGTTTATTCAATTATTTTGTCTGATTTGTAATTTAGTTATGAGACAGTTTTCTTGTGTAAATGTGCGTCCTAAATGTTTATGGTCATACTCGAAGCAAGCCTGCATCTGCAAAAGTCCAAAAGAGTCATCACGAGTGCCCTTGACCTTGTCTTTGTCGATATCTTTATGACACATAACGCCCGATTCTACTTCCCTACCCCTTCCATTGCAGGTGCGGCTACATTGAGTAGCGTGAAGGCAATCGCAGAAGAATTTTCTGCTTATATAAATGCCTCCGTGCCTCGAGCTATTGCATGGAGGCAGACGGAGATTGGGCACTACAAGCAGTTCGATGTCGGGATCTTCCGGGACGATGTTACGCACGAAGGAATTGTAGGCGTGAACCGAAAGCGGTCTGTCAACGAAGATGGAGTTTATATCCGTCACCAGGTCGCTGGCGAAAAGCGAAGAACTGGCCTGCCCCCTTCACAGGTCCGCGCGAGGCTTGTTGTAACAGACGCAGTACTAGGAAACGAGATATTCAACCAGGAGAGACGAGATAAAACCTTGGAGAAAGCGTTTAACGCGCTGCACGCTGAAGCTCGGCCAATCGTAGAGAGGTTACGACGCGAGGCGCGTGATAGCATGCTTGCTATTTACAACAAGGAAATATTTCCAATAACGAACCAATACTGGAGAATATACCATGGAGATTCATTCGGTGATATTGAAGAGGAGGTGAAGAATAGAGACTGGCTGTTAAATATTACTACTAGCAGTCGGCACTAAGTGAGGTTGTAGCGAACCTATGGATGGTGATACTTTTAGTTAGAACAGAGAGAAGAGAAAAGAGTGCCCTTTTTTGTAGTGCAATGGGTTGCCCCCTAGGGTGGCCCTTATTTAGTAAAAAATAAATTATTCTTATTATTTTTGAATGTCTTGCACCCTCAAATAGTTTCAAGAAAATTCCATTTGACGAAAAATTAATGTATACAAAAGTGGAACTTATAATGACATTAGCTGGTGGCTCACGTACATGAAAGTTTGTAGGGATAGACATTCTACATGTGAAAGGTTTATTTTCGGCATATCATGTGTTTGCATACTGCCAATAGCATAAAAAGCATCTTTCAGCCTACCATTGTATGTTAACTTCGTTCACAAACATGTTTGAAGTTTTTAATCTAACGTTACAAATACTTATACCAAAGTGCATGCTCCAGGCGCATATTATCTTAACTGGAGAGAGTTCACGAAAGGTTCTCGCTTAGCATCTGGAAATGCTATTCGATGATGCGTAATGACTTGTACTGCAAACTGCCACTGATCTTAATTGTAGAATATATGGCTATGAGAAGATTAAACTATCAATGCCAAGTCACATTTTGCGTGATCATTGGTAAAAGCTAGCGGGTCAACTAAGTGACCATCGGCTTTAAAAGTCATCCATCAGGCGAGTCTGCTGGACCTTCTTCTAGGAATCGATCTAGCATGCCCAAGACGAAGAAGACCTGGTTCCCTTGAAAAGAAAATCAGCTAGGGTCTTATGTTGCACTGTAGCTATATCCACTGCTACCCTTTTTGGCGGCTTACTCTCTCCTTCTTGCTATAACAAGGGTTTTCCAACTGCCCTATCGGTTGCCAAATCCTGATCTCAGTAAAATAGGTTCAGAAGTACCAGCTTGTCCAACAGATACCACAGCTTTCCTGCTATCTTGAGTTAGTTGACTTCACTGATGCTTTGTTGGGATTACGCACAGCGTTGCTGTATAAAATAACAAACATAAATAAAACATAGCTATTTGCCAAAGATATGAACAGATGTAGATGATGGTGGTAGATGATGGTGCAGTAGATGTAGGTTGAGTAGATGATGTACATGCTTCAAACGACACCTGTGCAGCTGTTGCGTATGTTCGTGCTGAAGTACAAGACCAGGAAGTAGCAAACGTTGCGCTTGCATGCCAGAAAACACGTGTTAACCCTATTCATAAGTTGACAACGCAAATAGCCGAGTTGTGCGGTGCAACGATCCTATCGAAGCTCGTCAATAGCGTTATGTCCGTTCTAAGCACTTCTATGAATGTGGATAACGTTGTTTGTTTGACTGATTCCTCTATAGTGTTCTTGTGAATCCAAAGACGAAACACACCGTACAATCACTTTGTCCAGCATCGAAATTCAAGACACGAGCGAGTCAAAGCCTCGCCTGAAAGCTGGTATCACGTGCCCGGAGAACACAACATTGCTGATCTGCCGAGTAGAGGCTGCAATATTTTCGGAGGTTGAACAAAGGAAACACTAGACTGCCGGTCCAGATTGGATTAAACTTTCCGGGAGATGTGACGCGTGTCCTCATATACCTCAAGTCAAGCCGACCTTGCAATGTAAAACTGTTAAAATCTTATGTTTCCTGTGCTTCATCGAGAATGCTACACCCGGAGCTGACACGCGATCTTGGCTCGCAATCTTGCATCTGGGTATTCAAGAGGTTCATGGCGAGACTAGGCGTACCAAAGCGTGTAATTTAGGACAACTCTAGAAAATTTCGTTGCGCGCAAGTCAAGCGATTTGCGATGAAACACATCATTAAGTGGCAGAACAACCTCCCTAGGGCTCCATGGTGAGGAGGCATGTTGGCATGTTTAAATGCCTCGTAAGATCAACAAAACCATGCCTCAGAAAGACAAAGGCAGAGAAAGAGAGAGAGAGAGCGAGAGTGTGTGTGAGAGAGAGAGAGAGAGAGTGAGAGAGAGAAAGATAGCGAGAGTATATTTTCTCAAATAGATGCCCTGTCAAAATGGCAATACTTAAAAAATAACCTGCAAGATATATCCGTAACAAGAGCTCTTGCAAAAGCTATTCTGTAACATAACATTCGACTACTACTACTGCTACCACTACTACTACTACTACTACTACTACTACTACTACTACTACTACTACTACTACTACTACTACTACTACTACT
>QQSS02013121.1:0-19635 GCA_003687565.2 Craspedacusta sowerbii | reverse complement strand
CTGACTGACTGACTGACTGACTGACTGACTGACTGACTGACTGACTGACTGACTGACTGACTGACTGACTGACTGCATGAATGAATGATCAATTCGTGCGTATAAGATTGGGGTCTTCGAAAGAGTTTCTGCGCCCAACAGAATAAAGTAGATACCGCCGTAAATAAAGATGACCGGCTCATTTATAATCTGTTTTTCCTATTAAATACATTAGCCGAACCTCGAAGTGAATCCCGTAGAAAGATTCATATATACTTTGTGAGCAGCTTCCTGTGTTCTTTTCTTTGCAAATTACTTGCAAGCTGGCTACGTCGCGGGCACTGCTTACACATTTAACTGCTGCACAAACTCCCGCAAGGATCACTCAGACGAAGGTCGCTCGGAGCATTCACTTGGAGGTTGCAGGCTATGAGGAATGTTCTACATTGCAGCTGCTTGCAGCGCCAAAAGGGCTTATTTAATCGCTTTTCTTAGAGGCTTTCTTCTTGAGGTGCTTCTTCGCAACTTTTTTGTTCTTCTTTTTTGATTTCCTTGCATCTTTCTTCTTCTCTTCCTCTTCCTGGGGAGGAGTAGAAGCTGGAGGTGCCCCGGCATCAGCTGGAGGTGCCCCGGCATCAGCTGGAGGTGCCCCGGCATCAGCTGGAGGTGCTCCGGCATCAGCTGGAGGTGCTCCGGCATTAGCTGGAGGTGCTCCGGCATCAGCTGGAGGTGCCCCGGCATCAGCTGGAGGTGCTGCACCTCCAGCTGGAGGTGGTGCTCCGGCAGGGGCGGGAGCGTCGTCATTGCCTGTAGGTTAGAATAGAAAGGTGTGATCGAATTGTATTTTGCAATGCCGTGTTTAAGAAAGAAAAAAGACATCGCAATAAAACTGCAACTGAAGTAATCGCGAATTTTTTCTGGACTTTCATAAAAATTTTGTTGCGCAGATGAATGTAATGATCCATCTTTCGTAGAGAAAGATGACGTTTGTAAGTCAGAGCAGTTACGTCTTAAGTACCAGTGCACATCGCTTCACACTGCGTCAAGGCGGTTGTGTTCTTACGACGTGCACGGTTGGTTATGAAAAACATGCTTTAGTAAGGGTCCTTTATTTACGACCAGAAACCTATTTTTTAGCAGTCTTGTTAGGGAGTGGCCGCTTTCAGGAAGACGTTTTGATTTGCAATCCTCGTGGCTAACTTATCGGTCGCTCTCGTTTCTTCCCATTCCCAACGACATCTGATCGGATTGTACTTTCATACCGTTCCTTTGAGATAGCTCAAGAATGTTATATTTAAAGTGAATAAGCAGCGTAGATGTTGGAATGAAAATATACTTTCAGTAGTGCTTATTTCTTTCATAAAGAAAAAATAAATTTCTATTTGTTCCGAAGGACGGCAATGTCACAGCGAGACAAAATGTTTGAGCGATAATGCAGAGGCATGTATAAATTGTTGTAGATTAGTTAATGACAGCCTATGTTTCAGAAAGAAATCTCTATTTTTTATAATACTGCTGAGAACAGAAAAACCACTAGAAGATCCTTAGCCACAGGCGGTCTCAGCGAACCTGAAATGTAAGAAATGTGCTCAGTAGGCAGCAGCACGACTTCCACGAGCAAGAAAGCATAAAACGCCACGCTGAAGATGTTCACTTACCGTCACCTGCTGGAGATGCACCACCTGATGGTGCAGGGGGGGCTGGAGCTGCAGGGTACTGTGGAGCATCTGCCGGGGGAGCAGCTGGTGCGGCTGGCGCTACTGGGGCAGGATATACAGGGGGTATCTGTGGGTAATAGTAGCCATCATAAGAAAAGCTGGGTGTTGCAGGGGGCGGCCACCAACCTGGGAGTGGGTAATCGTATGCGTATGGCCAGTACCAGGGAAACACACCAGGTGGAGGCAGTTCTACGTCATCACTTGGAACGCAGCAGGAAGCGCCAGAGCCTGGGCATGAGTGAGAATCAGACTTTGTAAAGCCCCCCGGACAGTTCACCCCTTTATACATGCACATCGATCCCCGTTCTCCGCATGTTGCGCGGCAACATCGATCGTCATTCCCCGAGCACACGTCGTCGGGTGTCTTTACCTCGTCTTCGACATCTCCGTCGCATTTGCTGCGGCAAGCTGAAATCGCCTGGTTAGCATCGCACGCCTGCAGGGACGTCCGCTTGTGGGAGTGGCGGTGACCTTTGCAAGCTGCACGAAAGCAAAGCAATACTCCCCTTAGCCAACACTCATTATTATGGCATTTGCAGGATTACGAATATACTCTTAAGTTAAAATGAATGTAAAGGAGGGAACCTAAGCACAAAAAGTTTTAATTGCAATTTTCATATGCATGAAGCCAAGCTAAGCTTCTGATAGGATTTTCATAGTAATATATATTTATGGCCTGAATTTTTATTTGATATCTGGTGGGCTGCAGCTGCCATTATTGTCTATTTTGCAAGCAAGAATTTAAGGTATCGTGGTTTCTTCTGCGGATAAGAAATTATTACATAGCTGCTTTGACCGAGCACTAGGTTTAAGTAATTTTAAGTTTAATTTAAGTTTCGTTTAAGTTTAATTCAAGTTGTTGTGGTTTCTCTTGAGAATAAGAGAGATAGGGGAGGTGTTTAGACGGAGCACTAGGTTAAACCATTCACATCTATTTTGGCACAGAGACACTTCCAGATCTATTTGAGATTTCTTATACTCCTTTGAACTTCCACATTTCCCCAGCAGTGACATTTTTAAAGAAGCGCTAGGGTCCCTCACGCTTTCACCTCGATATCGAATATCAAAAACCAATGCATTTACGGAAAATATAGAGATCAAAAGGTAATTCAACTTAAAAATAAAGTGATTCATGCAAGACATACCTGCCAGCACCAGCAAAGAGGCGAAGGCTAGCAGACGAAGCATCTCTAAAACGAAGAACATCGGCTTCAAAAACAATATATGTCAATATGGATGGCATTATATTCTGACATAATAATAATTTTAAAAAAATTGTCCCTTACAAAGACACCTGTCACTGTACCAAAACATCGTAAGTCTCTATCCTGGAACCTTCTACAGACATCAATTCAAGTTTGGCTACTTCGGTCATCTCTAGTTGGTAGAACTGCTTGGAGCTGGTCGCAGCCATCTCATTAAATGTTTTTAACAATCCGTGCAATAATTCTCCAGCCACTTCCCAGCATGCACCGGGGTTCTCAAGAGACAAAAGAAGAGGAGGAAATCCTTCCATTTTTTTTTTAGATCGACGCCTTGGTGAGAGCAATCTTTCAATAGCTAATCCAATTCCGACAGTTTGCTTTGCCGGCTAGGTGAAACCTGGCTGCTGGAAGTTGTCTCACGGATCCCATGTCTACTGGGCCCGGTTGCCGAATGTCTCTCGATAGCAAACCATACGCGCAATACGAACAACCGCATGGGTGGTTTGAAACAATTATTTGAATTGAAAATTCCATTGGTTGCGAATGAGTAAGCATGTAACTTAAACGGCGAGGTGTTCAAAAGAATTCAAATGATTAGCGCAAGTCTCTTTAAGTGTACGTGCATCTCAGCACAGGCGACCAACTACTGGATAATCGTTTTGGAAGGTAATTTGCGAAAATACCTTTTAAAACGCTTTATCGATAGTTCAAGTTAGTCAACTAGCTGCTGAATTAAGTATTTCAAAAGCCTGTGTAAATAAGAACGCTTTCCAAACTATAGTTACTTCTTTAATAGACATACGAAGACAAATTTTGGTTGAGTTCCCTGCACAAACTAAGTAAGGACAAGGTTTCCTGTCGTCTTGACAAGGTTTCATGTCGTCGTTTGAGTATATACGTCTTATAGGCCTGATCCTCTGATGTCTCTGATGAGGGTCAGGTCTCGTGACAGTCATCATCTACACAGTGGACTTCATATGAGCATATGCGACTGCACTGGTTTTCGAGAGGCTCGCACATTTAGCGAGCTCTCGCTCTACCATCTCCATCTGTGAACTCAGGTATCAAATACGCGTCAAGTGTAGAGTTGCGCTTTATCAACAAAAACGCATTTATGTTACTGCCTGCCTTTTATATGTTAGTTCAAATTGTGTCTTGAGTTAAATATGATAACGACATACGAAGAAAAGATTGTTTACATTAGTTTACTTACCAAAAAGGATGCAATCAGATAGGGAGTTCGTTAGAGTAGATCCGTGCCTCTGCAAGAGTGTGGTCTCCACAATATGAGTTTGTTTATCACTCGTGCTCGAACTAGAACCGCGCAAGTGACAAGAAACAGCGAACGTGTTCAGTGACGCGATGCAGACTGACGGTGCGAGTTTGTTGTTGCGTACTGAACCGTGAAGTGCCTCGATGATGTACAGCGAAAGATCACTGCGTTCCAGCTACTTGTGTGCCCACTCGCATCAAAGCGTCGGAAACCTTGGGCATGATGCGAAGGCAAGAGGAAATCTCTTCAATCTGGCCGAATTCCCTGGAAGTATGCTCAACGTTTCTCCATGGCGTCGCAAAAATTCGTGATGGGCAATGTTATTGCTTCATCTAGCCCACTGCGTTGCATTTTTCTTACAAGTTCCATGACAGCTTGTTTTAATCGGGATGATACAACGTGGCTATCATCTGCAAAGGCCACCACATACATGGATTGATTCAGCGACTCCACTGCATCTTCTATACGATAAGTTAAAGCCAACAAAAACAGCAGCAAGGAAGATGACTGTTACCTCCCCAGTCCATATTAATCATTTGAATCATTTTTAGCAAAAAGCGACCGAGCAAAAACGACTGGATGTCGAGGAATGGTTGCAAATAAGAGTAAAGTCGCGATAATTCTTGAATTGACTACGAGCAGAGTCTTATGTAAAGTCGACGAGGCCTTAGCGATTGGGCACGTGGCTTCCAGCTTTGTTGGTCGGTTGTCTGCGAATTGGCGCCGTTCCTTTGACAGCATGGTGAACCTGGACCTGTACGATAAAGGGTAGTGCGTGACAACAACAACAACAACAACAACAACAACAACAACAACAACAACAACAACAACAGCAACAACAACAAGATATATTTTTCCCATTAAGCAAAAGCGTACATAAATGCATTCATAAATACAATCGCATGGCTAAATGGGAGGGAAGGCTCGTCATAGCATCGCTATTTGGAAGAGAAGGGCCCACCCTAAGTCTGTCTATCGCTTTCACAAAGAAGTACACCCGGCTTGCGCACTGCGCGTAAAGAAAAACGCTGATACATGTAACCCATAGTACTTGCATGACACAGCCAGAAAGAGGACGGCTGCTTCCTGTAGACTCCGGCTACTTAACACCGTGATTGTAGGAATCCCACTCACTCTCGAAAGCCCACGCCACAACAGCAGAAATGGCTTGATCTTTGAAGGCAGAGCTTTGGGTCTGTGACTTCGAGAAACTTTCAGTTTACCCTCTCCAGACGCAATCGCATTACTTTATAAGCATTTCAGAATAAGATATTCGCAAAGTACGGGCAACCTCAGAATGAACTTCATTAATATCGACAATTCAGGTGGGTAACGTCTAACGAGCGAGCAAGGAAGAGTAGTTCAATTCCTTGGTTAGCATTGAAATGCCGCTCGAAGTACGCATGTTCATGTAACATGCTCTTACTCCTTTTCTTTGTCTTTCATTTATACTAAAAAAAGAAAATAAAAAAACACGAAAAGAAAAGAAATTATTAGTGTCATTATGAACTGCAGATTTCAGGAAACTCGTTACGTTTTTCTTCTTTTTTTTTCTCTTAATTTTAACTTGAAAAAACTTTTACTCTGATTTTCCACATTTGCAGAGCGGATTGAGAAAAAAAATAACCGGGGTCTTAGGAAGATCTTGTTGCTAGTTGTTACTTGTAAGATAACGATCGTAAGGCAATTACTAGCTCCATGCATCATGATGAATGATAGAGATGTCTCGAATACAAGTAAGGAATTTTGACCGCGTCATATTCTTGCCTAAGCAAGCAGATAAGCCACCCTCCCGATCATGCAAATAAATACTAAAGCTTCAAATGCTCAAAATGCTTTCTTTCACCGTAATTTAGGGATGTAACTTAGTATCAATATTAATTAATAAAATGCATTCGCAAGGAAAAGGAGGATCTTTTAAGCAAGTTTGATTTTGAAATTTGAGTGCGACAAAATCCAGGCTCCCAGTCGGGAGTGGGGTGGGTGTTTTGAGTCGGACTTAAACCCGCTGATCGCCTTCTCGATTAGTCCGAGTAAAGCATGTCTTTGGCACATAACGTGAGGATTCGATCAAGCCTTCAAACAGAATTTCCTACCCGATGGCACCTTTTATGATGTAGTAACATTTACAAGCATAGAACAGAAAAAAAAAAACCGGGAAAGGAGCCGCTTGCTCAATCGAAGTTTGATCATTTTTATACAATAGCTAGCTAGTGCGCGTGACTACAACATCACGGTTTCTGTTGAATCACAAGCACGGTGAACTAGACTGGTCTCTTTTGCAGTAGTACTAGTATCAACCAAGCGCGATCCAATTTGTTGACCATCAACAAGGAAGGTAACACGACCACACAGCAAGTAAGGTCGTCGTGGGTTCAGTGTGGGCTAATCTACCGAACATTGGTCATGAAAATGCTTCCGCCATCTGATATCCGACCAAGTTAATGTAACGCAAATCGTGTCGAGAACAGATGGGACACAAGGGGGTTATGTCCATAGAGTTATTATAACCTCTGTGGTCATGTCTTCGTGCTGCAATGCTGATTGTGCGAGTAGCGCCAGATCGAGCCAAAGTTAATAAAATAAAGAGCACAGCACCCCAAGAGCTGTTAAAATATAACGCCGCTGTATTCAAAGTATATCGCGGCGACACTGTATACTAGTCGAGAACGAGAAGATATAAAGAGGCCACGAGCATGTCAGACGGAACGACGCGGAAAAATAAACAAATTCCCCTTCTCCGCGTATAAATTATTTGAAAACTGCACAAAAGGCAAAGCATTTTTTGTACAAAAATACTTTAAAAAAAACTTCAGCAGAGGTACAAAAAAAAAAAAAAAAAACCACAACAACAACAACAAGTAATAAATAACCAGTGGAAAATAGCTCTCAAAAAAAGCTGGCATTCATCATCATAGCAAATTATCGCCAAGCGATGCTCAAGCAAGAAATTCTAGAGAAACAGAAAGAACGAACAACCGAGGTAAAGCACAACGACATACTGGTACGAATAGGTAAATCGCCTTAACAGGAAAAATAAGGGAAATTCAAGCTTGTAACTTTTCCCACTTTAAGAGCCACGAATTGATTACAGACATTCGGTAGCAGCAACACTCGACCTCACAGTTCTTGAGCAAATAAACAAGCAAGCTCTTTCCCCCACTAATAAAAACTCCCTCGAGGGGCAAGTAACACCAGCAGTACAATATTAAAAGCACTAGAAGCTACGCCAACAATAACAACAAAAACAATAACAAACACAAAACTAACATCAACAATAATAAAGCAACAACCACACTAAAAAAAGACAGAGCCAGCATAGAAATAACGAAGCGTGACCAGCACTTGACGCGCAAAATTAATTTACAATAGCAGGTTTTCTATTTGCTATTAATAATCAAATCGGGCTTGGTGTATTTCTGGATCATCTCCTTTACTGTACCGCGCACAATTTGTTCGCCGTTCACCGACGCAGCGTTCGCAGATGCAGAGGCATCTTCACCTAGGTCTGGTGATGAAAACGCAGGAGGAACCTCATTGACGGGGGTAGTGTCATCGTCGGAAACGGATTCTCGTGCGACGAGCAGCAGGTTCGGTCTGCTGCTGCAGTGGGTGCGCGACGACTCGTGAATGGTGGAGAAGTACTGAGTGACGCGCTTGGTCACAAGGTTTGGGCTGATAGCGCGAAGAGAGGGCGAACGCAGAACAGACGAGTTACTCGGGCACGCAAGTCGACCCTTAGTCCGAATGCTGAAGCCGGGACCTGGAGCACAATTCTCGACGTTTTCATGAACGGAAGATCCCTCGCGCGGGAGCGAGAGGCTACGCGCTGAAGCACCCATCGCGGGGTCGAGCGCTCTCCCTCGCAAGTTCATCAATGCCCTCGGCAAAGACGAGCTGCGCTTCGAAGCACTAGCCGCATCGTCTACGAGCTGCTCAGCCCCACCACGAGCCAAGGGGACACCACTTCGCACACGCTGGCTGCGAGGCGCATCCCCACGATGAACCTCTTCGTGAATAACGTCGGAAACTGGTCGCGAACGCGCGCTGGGCAGCTGAGGCGAGGACAAGGGCCCTCTGGTCGGCAAGGAAGTGGTCTTCGTCTGCTTGCGTTTGGCTGCAGCATCGTTCTGATTTGACGCAGAAGAGGACATATCCAGCTTGCCAGCCTTAACGCTCGTGCTTAGCTGATCTTTCCCTCTATGCGGCTTGCGACCCAATCGGCTACCTTCACTGTTTGACCGCACAAACATCTGCACTGTGGATGTGGCACTCTCCGGGCGGTCGCCAGATCCAATATCTAGACCGACATCCTGTCGAGACGACGCCGTGGGTGTGGAAATACTGCGCTGAAATTCAGGGCTGATGTCTGAATCCACTCGCGACGGAAGCGAGTCACTAGTCAGACTCTTGGCTTTCGTCCGCTCCTCGAACCGCTGAAGGGCTCTGAAGTATTGCTGGGTTCTTTCGGAGATGTTCGACGAGGCGTCGCTGTGGCCGGAGCTCAACGAGGGCGTCCGCGAAAGGCCGCTGTCATACGGCGGCCGCGACATGTCGCTGCCGGACGGTGTCCGCGAAGGGCCGCTGTCAAACGGCGTCTGCGGACCCGGATGTTGTTCCCCTTTCGGCACCAGTACATCCGATGCACTCCGTCTCAATGGGATCCTGACGATATCCCCGCGCGAATCGAAAGAAATACGATATGAAGCCTCGGCCAGGTCTTCGGGTACCTCCAAGCGTGACGACTTGCTAAACTTTTGCCGGTTCTGCTTGTAGACAGGCGACTCCTTGTCCAACGAAGAGATTGAATCAAGCGACTCGATCATTTCACCGACGTTTTTCGGCTCAACGCGATCCACCTGAAACTTAGCAGAACCCCGCCTTCTCTCGGCGTCGACTAACTTCTTGTACTCCTTTATTCTGTCGGCGACCCGCTTTACTTCCGTGCTGATTCCACGGCCCGCGGTCGGCGACGTACAGACGGAGCGCTCAGCCTCTTTTAGGCGACGGTCGACGATCGCTACGCGCTGATCTACCTTCGTGTAAGGAATGCCAACTCCAGCATCGTAAGTTGCACTGGTGTCGGACAAGCCGCTCTCGCCGTTACGCGCGCTCGAACAAACAGCCACACTATGGGCAATGCTGTGTAGATCAGCATTCACAGCGTCAAAGACCTGCTCAAATTCCGACGACAACCGGTCGATTTCAATATCGACTTCGGACTCTCGTCTGCGTCGCTCTTTGTTGCGAAGGACGATCTCGTCTTGAAGTTCTCTTGGCGGCTTAGAAAAACCAAGAACAGCAGGATACGCCGACTCCAAGCCCGCATCGATTGCTACTTCTCGCCTTTCCACACCGGGCTGGCCGGCCAGAACAGAAAGCTCGCTCCTAGACCGGCTAATAACGGTACGTTGGATTCGCTTGGCGGCCACGCTCGGGTCGTGCAGACTGCCCGTGCTGCGTCGGAACTTTGACCTATCCGAATCCCAGTTATGCCTCAGCAAGGCTTCCAAGTCTTGGGAAATGTTTGATTGATCTGCATTGCGCAGCGGCTTCGGCGAGTTGTCGAGATTTATGAAGGCCGAGTTGAACGCGTGGCTCACCTGGCGCAGAGTGTTCTTAATCGACGGCGAAGATTCTTCGTCGTCGGACAATATGGAGAGGCGCCTTTCGAGACGCTCCAAGTGATCCGAGTCCGTCGAGGCGGAACTTAGACGCTTCGACTCGTTCAGCGTCTTCTGCACGTCATCGTCCTCAACCCGGGCAAGCATATCCGAGCTGTCGTCGCCGACCCGCGAACCGGCCAGAACGTTTGCGCTGACCAAGTCAGTGCAGCCAGTGCTAGCAGAAAGCTGACTCTTTCCCGGTGTTGTAGATTTCGGGCCACTACGCAGCACCTTGCCTGCTTCATCCACACCTCCAGTGTACAAAACGTTTGCCAGAGTGGCATCCACAGGTGGCAAAGAGCTGGGACGACCTTTGGTCACGCCCTCACGCGATGGAAGACTCATCGACTGGGTGATGTGACTACGTAAGCTGCGAAGTTCGTTTTCTCTCTGCCTAGCACCGACCGTGTCTTTCACCACGTCAGGAATGTTGTCTTCGCTACTTTGGCGGAAGAAACTGTCCCCTTTTAGGTCCACATCGGGTTCGTAAGAAATGATATCCTGGAGTAACTGGAGGTGGTCGTCGTTTACTGGCTTATCAAGAAGACGGCCCAGCATCTGCAAACGGACGAGCACAAGCGAAGATGAAAGAAGCGCAATTATAGCATGACACGGCACCAAACGCCCACATCTAGCTCTCACAAAAAATTGAAATAACAGACAGACACCCTAAGAAAACAGCCCATGTTCTGAGAAAGGCAAAGCATGCGAACGGACGCCTAGCTGTGGTACGGCGAGCCAAAGCACAGCGGCAGGACTAAGCAGCGTACTAGTAAAAGTGCGACCACACGGCAAAATAAATAAGCTAATAAAAACAAAACAACAAACAAAGAACTGCTAGATTAGACCCTTCTGGCAATTTTCCTACAAAAGCAGAACATCGACCACCTGGACAAGGCAGAAACTAGGAGAAGCACAGCGGAACACATACCGGCTTGTCGCTTACAGTCACGTGATGGGAAGACCTTTTCAGCAGGGGCGAGCGAGGGATGGGATCCTGGTCTAGCCGGTCGTCGGCAGTCTGGATAAGCACATCTCGAAGCGACTCCAAGCTGCGAGACTTGCTCAAAGTCTCCCGAACAACCATTTTGCCATTGTCGCTATCGGCGTCGCGTCCGGACCGATGAGAGTCGGGGACGAAGTTGCTGTCCAAACTAGGCTTGTGCTTGTGGCGGCGCAGTCGCCAGACGCGATCTCTCTTATCCTGGAACGAACGCAACGATAGTGAAGGAAACCAAAACAAAAACAAAAAAATGCCTTACATTACACAGCAAAAACAAAAACGTCCTTCACAAGAAGTTGCCCGACGTAGATCATACCTGAAAGAACATCCGATCAAACTATCGGAGATCGGCACCGATGAGCGTGCGTGTGAACTATGCGCATAAGTGCACTAGCCGTGTTCTAGCAGTGTGCCTGGGCGCGTCTTGGTGTGTGCGCGGGTCACCAGCGTGCTTTCCTCAGCAACATCAAGCCAGTGGTGTACGAGCAACTGGGCTAGGGACGGTTCGCTTAGGGGCAGGGAAAGCGAACTGCAACTAGGACGAAGCCCCACACCGTAAGCCATCGACTAAGTACGTGTCTCGTCTACTGAGGAACGCACATGGTTGGCAAGCTAACTGGTACACTTTGTAAAACCCTAATTACGGCAGGTTAATGAAAGCAAAATAAATTAAAAAATAAATAAATCAGAGCCAGTAACGCAATAGCGCTAACGACGCATCACAAACGGACCCGCTCGGCGAATACACGGACTTCTAAATATTTACGATAAATAAATTTAAATTGAAGATAAATATTTCTCTACGCAGTCCCGGTCGGGGACGAGCGCTCGATAAATAAAAGTAACAAGTAAAATTAAGTCATCAGACAGAATTGCCGACCTCCGTGGCATGGTTAACGAACATATCGCTCAGTCAATTGAATACTAGAGCAGCCCAATAGCGAAAGCGGTTATGATTTTGCAAAAGCCTAAGTTTTAAAGATTCACAATCATACGTGTGCTCACGACAAGTGTATCATACGAAACGCTCTCGAGTTTTTACGAGCAAACAGCTTTTGCCAGCAAGTTGTGGCCGTCAGCTGATATGGTCTCTCCGATTTAAAGGAAATAAGTCACCAACAAGCACCCAACTTGCGGTGGTCTACTGACAAGTTAGAAACATCATATTTTCACACTATTACCCGAGATATATATTAACCGATCACGCCGTAAAAAACTTCCGTTGATATGACAACGTCTACAAGCCTAATTTAAATCATCAAAACTTTGCAACGAAGTAATAAACATATACGAAGTAGCAAAATTTACGGTCCATAAAAATTTTAAAATTTACATTGTCGTGAAAACACGCGCCGCACCAGCAAATAAAGCTTACGGCCAAAACATTACTGTTTTCGCCAATTTTATTTGGCAAGCTTTAAACAGAGAAAATAGCAAGTCCAGGCTTAACGTAACAATTACGTTTAAAATTGAAAAAAATGGCTCATTAAGAACACGTTCTTTAATATTTTTAAGATCTTAGCACTATAGAAACAAAGTTCTAGAGCTTAGGCTCGAAGGATACATTAAAAAGCATGAAAGCTTAAACGCCGAGATTTAAAAAAATAGCAGGTCCAGATTTAAAGTAAAAAAATTTAATTAAAGTTCAAAACCACGGTTCATTAAGCGCAGAGTTAAACACGAGAATAAAGCCATTAACAACTTTTAGAGCTTGCACAGGCTCGGAAGATACATCAAAAATGCACGTAAGAGATGTAGACATCGAATTAGTCAGAGCCAGTGAGAAGCGAGTGTGTGCCCGGCTTCGGGGGAGGGCGCCTCAGCGTCGCTACCCGTTGAAGTGCAGTACCTTCTCAGGGGTGATTTGAGGCTGCGTCTGCGATCTCATCTTGCGTTCCAGATATTCCTTCGCCTTGTAGTTGAGCGAGACCCGCTTCGCCAAATTCGCATCGCTATCTTTCCGCTGCTCGTTTTCCTAAGATAGAAAAAAGGGGGGATTATTAGGAATTAAATAATAAGAAAAAAGTAGAAACTAAAATGCTGAAGCAGTGTTACCATGTTATTTTTTTTTTAAATCCAGGCGCACACCAGACAAATCTCACGAAAGATTGTACTCGTTAAAAAAAAACTGTGCTTCATTTAGTTTAACGTCATGCTTGGCTTGCACTACATCACGCGAATCTTTCACACAGCCGGGAATAGTTGTTCCCGAGAGATAATTATTTTGACACTTGTCGAGCCAATCCGATGATTGGGAGACGCGGGTTGCCATTGCAGTGTGCCCGCAAAGCGGCACTCATTTTAACGGCCCAAGAGAAATGTTAGGCCAAGTGAACCTAAGAAACGAGATGCCCAGGCGTGGGCATACATACATACATACATATATAATACATTCGTGCATACATGCATAAATACATACATACATAATACATACATACAATAAACAAAGACGTCAATGGTTTAGAAAACAGTTCAAATTCGAATACTTACCCTTTTAACACCAGGAACGGGCCCAACTATAAACAAAGATTTATTTACTTACTAGTGAATAAGAAGCTAGCATCAGCAAAAACTCACACGTAAACAAACAACAACCTTCTTCGTGACTCGTTGAACGTGAAAGCAAGCCAAACAGGCGGTAGAAAACTTCACAGAAAAACAAACGCGTAGTATCCCAAACCAAAGATTACTTTTCACACTACCAGCACAAACTTGATCCACTTCAGCAAAAATAATCGCGTCACAAACGGGTAACAGACATATATCTTCGGATTTATGCTATACAATATAATAATATACTACACTTTACTATACTATACTATATCATACTATACTCACGGTTTTCCTTTCCAAGAACCGACCTTGGCTGCCGCTTCATCGTTTTCCCGATCATCTGATCGTCCAGCGCTTGAATCGGCACTGCATTTAACGACAAGGTGAGCACGGTTCAATCCGAATAGCAGGCAGAAGAAAATTACGGAAGAGTGCAGGTAGTAACGAAGGGCAAGAGAGACACAATTGAAAGATGAATGAATAAACCAAAGACAGGCAGATGAGATGTTCGGGTAAAGCGACCAGCTGAGAAAATCGGAACCATACGAGACGAAAGCACTTATTGCAAGAGCAGGACGCGTCAGTCGACGACACGAAACAAACAGATTGACTCGGCAGCGTCTCCCACCAGGACAACTTAAGAATATAAGAATAAGGCGCATCCTTACAGGAATCGTACTTGCTTCGCTTCTCGTCTTCGGGTCCGAGAATGGCCTGCCGAGCCTTATAAGACGAGAAACAGATAAGAATAAACGCGATGCAGGCGTATAATCAACATGAACAATTAAAGCCAAACAAGAAAAATTAATTATTCAAAATAAGCAACTGGAAGTACTTAAAAGAAGATAGTTTCATGATTTTCATGATGAAAGCAAGCTCCATCGCCGTAGATTGAGAGAACATCCAGAAATGCAGCCCAAAATGAAAAATTTTGTATCCTCCGCATTATATTCAACATTTTTTTTTTTGCCTGGGCAAATACAACGGCAACGTATTCATTAGACACAAGCACTTGATTTTTTCACATTCCTTTTCTGAAGCTGCGCAACACGATAAGGGAAACAGGCACCAAAGGCTCTCACCGTTAAGGGCACGTTCTTGTTGAAGTTTTCGAGAATCGCTCTCTTTATATGTTGCGTCCATTCCTTCTTTATCTCGATACTCCGCGCCTGCATCAATACACCGAGTCAAGCGCGACACAAGAAAAACAAAACAAAACAAACAAAAAACAAACAAAAAAACAAACAAGCAAATAAATAAAAAACAAACAAGCAAACAAACAAGCAAACAAACAAACAAACAAAAAACAAACAAGCAAATAAATAAAAAACAAAACAAGCAAATAAATTAAAAACAAATAAACAAACAAACAAATAAACAAACAAACAAAACAAACAAAAACTACAGAAGCGGGGGTCGAAAAGCAAGTAACGAAAGTCGACAATAAATTAAGTACAAATTGTTACAGAGCTACCGCCATTCTCCAGCTACAGCTTCCATCGACAAGCCTCATTAACCAGTAAGGAAAGCAAAAGCAACCAAACCTTGAGATTCACGGGCACACAGACGTACCGTAATGACGTAGTTCATCTTCTGATTGTCATAAAGAAGGATCTGAAAGGCTAGCGGCTCCTTCGGAACAGACTCATACAGCATCATATTGGAGCACTAGAACAAAAACAAGACGCGGAGCACCACATTAAGAGCCCAGGGAAACCTCCGACCTGTCACGTGGTCAGCTGCTACACAGCAAGAGAAAAATAACAGCAGCATTGCGAGTACTCACCGCATTCCATCATTTTCTAAAAGATGCAGAGCACAGGAAACCAAGCACGGCAAGAAGAGTACGGAGTTTACGAAAACATCGTCAGCAACATCGCACTCGAGTCAGGAACAGCATAAAACGAACTTACATGAAACGAACGGAAGAAAGCCACTAAAAAACCTCTATGAACTTCTTCCAAGTTTACCGAGGGAAATTCTGAATTGGCAAACCCGATTTAAGGTTGGATAGCGGAATTAGGACGTTTCCTTTACCAACTCTTCCTTTGCGTTTTACTTCAATTCAATAAACAATGAACGAGAAGCAAACTAAAGAAATGCTCTAACAGAATCAGAGCGAATACCTGAATCTTCTCCTTGCACAAGTAAAAACCATCCTCCTGGATTTTGCATAGCAGAAGGATCCGTTCGAACAAAAACAACATACGATCAGCTCTGGCACCTTGCACGCGGAACGTGTTCTAAGGAGGGACACATTAGCGCGACACGAAACATTAGCACACAGACAGACAGACAGACAAAAAGGCAGACAGACAGACAGGCAGACATACAAGCAAACACGGCCCACCGATAAAAAAAAACACGAGCAAGATATTGTATAAGGCACAAGACAATAACAAGGATCGACTTACACGCGCTAATCTGCGTAAAGGCTTTCCCAAGCATGGTCTCTATTTAGATATTTTCAGAAATACCACCCGCAATGTAAACCCCCATAAAGGGACACATGCCAACGTTTGCGCGTTAAGATAATCCCCAGCATGAATTTAAGATGCGTTGCATACAGAAATTTTGTCTATACGAGAAGTATAACAGGCAAGGACATCAAATATTCTCTCGTAGAAACACCACAGCAACGCAGCATAGCAAATTCTTGCACAGCGTCCACAATTTCTCGCATTGGCGAGAGCACAGAAGAACTGCACATGCCTCCAAAATAAATTTTCCTGTGTCGTAAATGTCGAGAGATTCCTCTAGGCCGACGATATTGTTCAGAATCATCTGCACTTTGTAGGCGTTCTCTTGCAGTCGCTTCATCTCGTTGATATATTCAGCGACGTCGGCCATGGAAGACGCGGCCAGCTAGAAAGCGAGAAACACGGTGGCATCATCCGCAGACAAGCTACGCGATTAGCCTGACAGACGGGGATGTAGGAAAAAAATAAAAGATAAAAGTAGCAAGCAGCACATGGACAACATAGCCGTGGCAGATTTTACAAATGCATCCTCCGCTACTAATCGTAATAGGGAAATCGCATCTGTCTCACTGTTCGGCTGATTTACAAGCCCATTTCAAAACGAGAGAACAAACTAAAACCTAGCCATTGACAAGATTATTAAAATAAGTTATTTTGTTATAACAGTATCAGATGAACTATTTCGCTTCAAGTAGCGAGCGAAATCCACAGTGAATGACGGAAGCACATACGCTGATTGTTTCATAGTCTTCATCCTCAGCACTGTATCCCTTGAGTATATCCTACAAAGAGAAGCGTGCCATAAACTTTTGAGTATATTCCACGTATATTCCATGTATAAGAGAACCCCTTCACTACATTCTAAAAACAAAAAGGCACGTTACAAAGCAAAAGGGCGCAAAATCTTCATCATCTTCGTGATCGGCTTCTCGTCGATTTAGCGTCAGAAGCGAACTGACCTCGTTGTCGCGAAGTCAAAATCGTTCGTTAAAACCAAACAAAATCGTCCAATCCTTGTATAAAAACAACAAACTGCAGAAGCAAAAGCAGTTGGTCGCGTCGCATATATAAATCCCACCCGCTTCTCCGTTTCCCCGACGCCAAACAGATCGGAATCAATCCGGGGTACCGAATAGAGGCTGCAAATCCAAGCTCGCGGCCACGAGAACTAATCGAGCTGGCAAACACTGTGCAACAGAACCAACTCACTGTGGCCACGGACATCGGATAGATATCAGTCCGCACCCAGAAACTTGAGCGTCAACCCGCAGGGGGGGGGTGTACTCGGTACCCTTGGTCATTCCAAGTCAATAACAAACAGGTGTATAATCGTAGTTACCGCAGCGATTTGTGCGATTTGAAACAAAAAGTCAGCAGCAACTCTAAGACGACATCTGCCAAACGTCACTGAACCTACAGCGCAAGAGTAACCACGACTCACCTTGAGCAGCAAGTGGTACTTCATCATTCTCTGCACCGGCTTCAGCAGGTACGACTCCAGTGGCAAGGCATGACCAATAGCCTTTTGCCGCTCCTAAGAACACCGACACAGCTCATAGCAAGATAAAAGTACTGGATACTAAACCGACAAGGACACCCACCTCTAACTGCCGAGCAAAACGAAGCACTTACAAGACGCGCAAGTATGATTTTCTACCAAAAACGTAACCACCACACCCATCCCTCGTGTTTTTCTACCGGTCGAAATGAAAATGAAATGCAGAGAGCAGTTTGCCATGGATAACGAAGCGAGGAAACGAAATCCAAGATACGATTTCAGCATTAACCTGCACCGCACGCCTAAGACGGCGCAAGGGTAAACTAAAAACAAGGATCGCATGAGCAATAAAAGTAAAGATTGCAGGTAACCAACAGCATGGATTCGACGATAAACAACAACAACAGTTTGACGCGAAAACTCAATACATGAGAACCCTAGAGGCTTCTTAGCTCATAATAAGAAAATCTTACTTGGAAAAACAGGCCGATTTCAGGGTCCTGCATAATCTGTGACAAAAACGTCGAAGCCCTAAATAACAGCACAAAACCAAAAACGTAACCGACCGACAATCCGAAAATAAAAAGTACAAATCAAATAAATTAAGTGAATTCAGTAAAACATATTTATACAAAAAACAAACCCAAAAAGGAGCTTCACAAGAGCTAAGTGGACAAACCATTCGGAATTTGATCACTGCCTAAAACGTGAGTGCCATCACAACTAATCAAAATACTTCAAACATCGGGAGAATTGCAACGCAGACCAAAAGGAATAAGAACTTACTCAGGATAATTCGTGCAATACTGCGCGTAGAGTGTATTGAAACCCCGAGCCTGAAGTACAAACATGTAAATTCTTAAGCAGGAGCGAAAAAAATAATAGTAAAGAAAGCTAAACGCGACCAAGGAACCAACAAGCTTCAAAAGCGTTGAATAAAATGCCCTGGTTACGACCGGTTGTAAAACAAAAGATACCCAGACCCGAGAACCAACCCGTTACCAACAACAGAAATAAAACGGAGCACAAAACGCCATGAACACTACAACATCAGCAAAAACAACCGAACCACATCTTCAACAACACTTGTAACACAACAACAAAAGATTAAAGCAACATCAACAACAACAAAAGCAACAGCAAAGCAATCATGACATACTGCAAGTCTGTAGCACAGTACCACTGAAACGGCGATTACTCTCGTTGCTTCGCCATTAATTCTGCTTCCGACCGAAGTGGCAAACGCGAACTACCGAATTCCCAGTACTAACCACTACTACTACTACTGAACAACACCACTACTACCACTACTACTACTACCACCACTACTACAACCACCACCACTACTACCACCACCACCACCACTACTACCACCACCACCACCACCACCACCACCACCACCACCACCACCACCACCACCACCACCACCACCACCACCACCACCACTACTACTACTACCATTACGGCGACGACGAAGACCACTACTAATACTACTCTACGTACCAACGACAACAACAACCGCAACAACAGCAGCAGCAAGTTGACAAACAACCCGCAATATATACAATTACACTAACTCCCACACACACACACGCATACACACACACGCACGCACACGCACGCACACAACAACAAACACAATCACAAACACTTGCTTGCAATAGAAATCTAACCAAGTCAAGTTCATTCCTCGCCGAGTTAGGTTAGGTGTCCCACCCAAGGTGAGTTAGAACATCCTCACCATCCGTCATGGAGAAATTCAATATCATCAAACAACAAAAACATATGCAAGCAAACCAACAAAAAAAAAACATACACAAAATACAACAGTCACTACGAGCCATTGCAGCCTAGTCACCACCCAGTCACCATAATTACATAATTTCATATTACCATACATTATTATTACAACCATTGATACCATTAGAGCTTTTATGAGGTTATTAGCACTACTTTTGCGCCATAAAAACTAGCAAACTGAACAGGCAACAAAGAATCGACCAAGCAAACCTTATGAACAAATACTTGAGCGATAGCCAACGCATCATTTTCGCACTGCTCTAGCTGGTACAATACGTCTCTTAAAGATAGAAAAAATTATAAGGATGCCTGAATCCACATATTTGTATACACACAAACACACACAAACACATACACAAATGCATTCCCACACAGAAACAAACAGATAGATAGATAGATAGATAGATAGATAGATAGATAGATAGATAGATAGATAGACAGATAGATAGATAGATAGATA
>QQSS02012899.1:0-19644 GCA_003687565.2 Craspedacusta sowerbii | reverse complement strand
GGTGTGTGTGTGTGTGTGTGTGTGTGTGTGTGTGTGTGTGTGTGTGTGTGTGTGTGTGTGTGTGTGTGTGTGTCTGACGATCTCTGCGTGTCTTGTGTGTACATATAATAGTAAACACTATTTTAAAAAATACAAAACGCATGTTTCGCGGAAAGCTCTAACGGCTAGGCACGGTTAGTATTGTTATAGGGTGACACTGTTTGTTTCCTGAAGAGGTCTTCTTAAGAAGCCGCTCACAACTAACGTTACGTTGCATATACATGGTAACTCGAACCTGAGACCGCGGGCGCGTAGCAAAGTGGTAAGGTCAATCTGTCTGAATAAGACCGGGCCGGGTTCAAACCCTCGTTGCGCTCATGCGTTTCAACATAAGTTTGCATGTATCGGGAGTTGCTAAAATACAGATCTGTAATATACACAAAAGCCAACAGCGGCTTTGTGTAAAAACACTGGCCCCGTCTCCAGAAATGAAGAAAATTCTCACCACAGCGACACGACAAAAATAAACAAACAAACAAACAAACAAACAAACAAACAGCAAAAAAACATATAAGTTACAACAAGAAACGAACAAAAAACTCGAGAGCCTCTCTGAACTAATAACGCTTTCTTACAGGGCATCGCAAACAAATATATTTATATCAGGTAAGAAAGGAATTTTTCCACCATTCAAACTGCTATGCTACCGTACAGGATGAGTTTCAGTGGCATCATGCAAACAAGTGAACATTACGATCCATGCAAACTACATTGTCCTATTTCAATTACCAAGGCACGACAGAAGAACAAAGCTAAACTTCCGAACAACGCAGGCGTTAAACAAGAAGTTTGTACAGCTTTACTTTCTTTGCCTCTTTCGAGATTTGCTAGCATTTTAGGACTCGTACCTGGGTCTCTAAAGCTCTACCTAGCTTCTTTCAATTACAAAGTTATCGCAAAAACACCAAGCCGAATTTTCCAACGAGCCATGCGCTAAATAAGATGATTTAACAGATCTTCAAAAAACGTGCTTCCTTCTGGTCTCGCTAACATTTCAAGACTCCCAACTGGGTCTCTAATGCTCTGCACTTTTTCCGCCACTGTCATCGCAACTGCAAATGCTACGCCTACCTGAAACTCGCTCTATACTTCAAATCTGCTCTCTCGGACTTGGAGTGGGCTGCGAACATAACTGTGCCCGCTACTGCAAAGATGTACATAAAAACCGCCACCAGTATTAGGATGAACACCATTGACTAGAAGCAGAAAATTTTGACGCAAATCAACGTTCTGCTGCAGATTTCTCGTCGGTAAGACTTTCATTGCAAACTAGATGCACACAGAGCAACATTTTCGTTTCCAGACGCTTCGGTTAGCCAGCCATCTTTTCATATGTTTGTTTACATATCTATATCTATTAGAGAACATATCAGCCATAAGAAAACAGAAATTAATACGACCACTACACAGAAACTCAAATTTTTTGTTTAAATTTGAGTTTCTATATTGTGCTTGTATTAATTTCTGTTTTTGCTTATGACTGATATGTTTCTTTTAGATAACTACATGTGAGCAACGAAGAAGGCTGCTGTGGTAACCAAAGCGTCAGAAAATAAAGATCTTGCTCTGCATGCTGAAATTAAACGATAAAAATAGAGAACTCGTTGGCTAATTTTGCGTGAGTTAAAGGCACCATGCATGTAGACTCATGTCACACAAAGCTTGGCTTCAAAGCTTCATGCAAAAAAGGAATGCAAAATACAGCGAGTTTAAAGGTCGGCGTTAAGGTCAACGAGGTTTACAAACAAGGCAGTACCGGCCAACTAGGGGAGCCTCCACGCGGCGGTCGGTTGGCAAGCAGGGTATGTGACAATCTTTTGTGGTTACCCTGCTTGGCGAATCTCCTAAGAAGACCTAACCAGCACAGAACGACTTCGTCGTCCACTGGGAAGGTCTTCACGAAGGGTGTCTCCGGGTAACAGGAGACAATTTAAACAGATGACAGTTTCACAATCGTCGGAGCATTGACCAGTTGTCCGAGCCTCTCTTTGAGGGCACGTATCGAGCTCTTTAGCTCCTCGAGAGGCTCAACCAACATCCGACGACTGGCTTCATTTGCTATCACCGACGATCGATGCGCTGCGCATCCGGGAAAACTCCTGGCTGTGCACCACTTACTTACTTTAAAATGAAGCAGTTCCATCCAAATACGTCAGAGCCACTCGAAACTCGAGAAGACCGAGAAACTAAACACAATTGAAACTAACTCGAACGGTGCGAGAAACACAACTTTGACATCTCTCGCTTACCTTAAAAGCTTTCAAAATCGTCAGAACAATTATCCTAAGTTGTGCAAAGCGAGACACCTAAAACAAAAAGGACCCCTGCTACACGAGCATATCTACAAAGCATGCAAATAAAACACACACATAGACAAAAACAACACGCCAATATCAAAACCTACAGCTACTATCTCATGCAAATAAACTACCGGCAGTGCTCACCCACACCCACAGACGCACACAGACACACACACACACAAACACTCACACACACAATCACAGACATGCAAATTACTAAAAGCTACGCGTACCACACCTGTCTGCAAGAATAGCAGTGGTATAAAACGCTATCTTCAGTACGATATGCAAAGAGCAACGCATATACACATACTCACAGCACGCATAACGAAACAAAAACAACAAGAGCATGAGTGACATCAACACCAGTAAGAACAAGAACAATATAAACTACAACAATAATACTAATAACGCTCATGTTACCATTTTTAGTGATCTCAGGATTCGAAACACTCTTAGTTTATCGCCAACAAGAGCAAGACTTTCAGTTTGGCCTGTTCCAGGAAACAATTTCACCAGCTCAGGAAATAAAGACTACAGTTAGGGAAAAAAAGAGATTGAAAAAAAAAGACTGCAACAGTTTTGAAGCGACCCCATGAGCAACACATAACTTATAAAGAAGTAAAGATATTAAATTGATATTAAAAAAAAAGATATATTTTTTTTGTTTGCCGCGAACAGCGACATCAAAAGCGCTGAGCTTTTTGCAGAAACAAAAACTCACTTAGCAAATCATCCAAATGTGCCGATTAAAAGCGAATAGAGAAATCCGGACCTCAACGTACCAATATCGTAACTGCAAAGTCAAAGTTGTTCCAGCCATTTTTCCAGAAACTTCTAAATCCGTCAATCCACTTGAGCAAGATTTCGATGACATAGAGTATCATAAACAAGTAGTCCAAGATGTCTAACACCAACTTTATGATAAGTACCGAATCGTCCTTGCTCTGGGCGAGCTCTGCATAAGAAAGGGGTCAAACATCTTCACGCACTTAACCCGGGCAAGCGGTAAAAGAAACGACAAAAGATGACTTCCAATAGGCGGCGATAAATAGGTACTTTCTACAACAACAGCATCAAAGGTCTATACAGATAGCAGACAATGTGCGAAGCAAAGGAACACACTTCAAAATCCTTTACAAAGGACTAGTGATTGATAACAAAAAAACAAAAACAACAAAGCAGAAAGCAGAACAACAGTTTAACCCTGCATCAACGACGCCAGACCAACTTTTACGCCTAGGCATTCTTATGTTATCGGGTCTGCTTAGCGTATTGAACGCACGGCTCCTAAGCAAGTCCCCTTGCTTAGCGTAACCTTACCAGCTTGAATTCCAAGAATAATTGAGTTGAGGATGATAACTATCAACATGAAATACTGCACACCAGAGTCTGCATAAAGAGGTTAAGGAACGAAGATACTCATGATGACGGACGCATTTTGATAAATTATGATACAGAATCTGCATAAGGAGGATGCAGGACAGATGATACAGATGATGATACATTGCGATACATTATGATACAAGTCTGCATAAATAGGGTTACCGAAAGACGATACTTATGCATCATGTTTATACTGAATATTATGATACTGAATCTTGAACAATCTACGGAAATCAAACAACGAGCATGCAGGAGGGTCACATACATGGCACATCGCATAGAAAGATACTTTCACAAATCATTCTCGCCCATGGCCCAAATGGTATCGCGTTTTTTGTCTTCACTCGATTGAGCCTTCTATCTTCATTGGTCACATCCAATTTATTGGAATACGCCATTTCCATTTTACGAGAATATACCTTGAGCTTAACAACGGCGTGCGGTGCTTGCTTCAACATCGTACACATGACACTCGGATCTAAAGAGGGAACGGTGCCGAAAAATCAACCATAATTTTATGGCTCCGAATCACGCAGGAACTAAGTTCTACTCGTCACACAAACACAGGCACAGACAGACACAAACATACCTCAACACAAGCACACGCTCACACACACACAAACACACACACACACACACACACACACACACACACACACCGGTATATGCACGAAACAAACACACATAAATACATGTCAAGCCCTATATAGCATTCTCTTGTATCTGCTTCAAAAAGTAACTCGAAAAGGCAGCACATACAAGACATACCTGGATACAAACTAACTCGAAAGGCCAGCACATAAAAGACATACCTGGACACATAAAAACCCGAAAAGCCAGCACTTACAAGACATACCAGGATGTAAGCTAACACGAAGCGCCAGCACATACCAGGCATAGCTAGATAAAAACTAACTCGAAAGGCCAGCACATAAAAGACATGGCCTGAATACCTCTCATATTTGATGGCAGTCACCCTACAATATTCAGAATAGGAGATACGCTGCCTATAAGGGTCCTGATTGTACTTGAACCCGTCGAATAAAACATAACACACAAGTACCCAAAAGTGCCGGCCTCACCTGTGAGCTCATTAGAGTAGTACTTTGGAACCTCCGTGTGGCCTTGACTGATGGACTCGAGAAGCTGAAAATCTTCAATCAACTTCGAACGAAAAAGCTCCGCTCGAGGAGTCAAGTCCTCAACACCGTCACCTTTGTATTCCATGTCACGGTTTACTCTATAACAAGCTTTGCAAATACCACAATCAGTTTAAAAGCAATGGAAGTACGCTTGCCTCTTAAGCTATAAGTAGATATTTGGCTAGATGAAGTCTCAGGGCAAATAACTGTATTAAGGATTTGGTGCACGCCCAGTCGCGGTAAAGGAAAGCTCTGAGATAAATCTATGCAAACTTTGCTACTACAAAAGCCTATCATTTGCTAAAGCAAATATAAAAAAAAATAAAAAAACAATATCAAGGAATTAGTCCACCTAGGAAAAACTGCCACGCAAACTTCGCCACTATGAAAGTATATATTTCGTTAGGCAGGAAAATCTATCAATAGGCAACCACTATTACGTCATTGGTCCACCCTAAAAAAAAAATGCTACGCAAACTTCGCCACTACGATAGCTCATAGTATTTTAAAATTAGGAACATCTATCAAAAAGCAACCAGTAGTCCACTCTAGAAAAAGCTATAACATAAACTCTGCCACTACAGAAGCGCGCAGATAAAAAACAAGTCAAGCCAAGCGGAACAAAGACAAGACAAACCAAGACAAAACAAGGCAAGAATTTCTTTTCCCAAATAGCATACAAAAGATTACCCATAAACCAATATAAAAAGCAACATAAAATACAAACAAAGAAAGGAGGGCTCTTCAAAGCAAAGCTAATCGGAGCAGAAAAGTCCCTCCCATCCCCTTAAACTTCTAGATAGAAGCATGCTCATTCTTCGGCAATGCAAACAATAATCGTAATATAGTTGTAAAAAGCTTCGAGCAAACGCTTTAAACAAATGTGGGTCAAGCGGTCTCTAGCCACGCAGCACTTGATTTGTAAATCAGGCAGTGTAATTCGCTCCTAAAACTTGGCAGTTGAGAATGTAGCAAAATTTCTATTCAATTGAGTATTACTAACATTCAGATCGACACGTAAGTCAATATGTAAGTTTAGGATGCTAAGGGCAGCACAGATTAAGGATGGCTAACCGTCAGTAAGAGATCGCGTGTCCGACACATTTAGTTTTCTACTTCCCTAATTTCTTTTACTTCCAGAATACAATAGCAAGGATAGTGCGGGATTTTCGAGGCAACGCCAAGTCAGCGTTTTCCAGTCGAACGTACGCATAGATCTATTCCGTTCTACTACGTAACCGTGCTTGAGCATTTGATGATTTGCAAATAAATATGATTTCGCATTGCGATGACTGCAACCTCCATAACAACCCGTTCACATATATTTTCTGCATTGTGAATGGCATGGTCGTCCCAGAAGATCGATGGCCTTTTTCATGGATAACCATTAAGCATAAGCGGGAAACAACAATTTCGTACACTAAGTGGACTTTTCCAGAATGGCGCATATTTTAAGCGCAACGAAGCGCGGAAGGAAATACCCTTCCTCGGGTGTCGTTATTTCTATGAAACTACCACGGAGCACTGGCGTTACAAATTCTCATCGCTGCAAGGCATTAGAAAGCTTGAAGAGCCATCGCCCCAGAACGATACGGCGACTGCAAAGGGGGACAAGAGGGACACCCTGTGGTACTTTCATTTGGTAGCAAACTACAAGCGCTTATAATTCCTAAATCATATCCGGTTGACGTGGTTTTGCCATTTGTTAAGGAAAGCCAAAGCGTAGCCAAAGATCCCTAGCCCGTTTGCGGGGAAAAAGATCGATGCGCTGGGAGATTGCGGAGGTCTAAGGAGTGGATCGAAAGCACGTATATAAACCCTACTCCTGCCCAGTAACCATCATCACACAAAGCTCGTCCTTTGAAATCTCACGAGAATGTTTTCCATAACAGCGTCATGTGAAGCTTTCACTGAAGTGAGGTCACGATTCACGGAAGTCATGGGTCGAAGAATAGTAAAACGAAAATTATTTGAGGTTGCGTTCCTTGCAAGCCTCTTAGCAACCGTATCTCGATATGTCACAGGCTCCACTTTCAGAAATCGTGCTAAGGCGAGGAGAGCTTTCAAGACTACGGGTTAGACCTACTTTCTCCCGCAAGATGGCGCGAAGGCGACAGATAAAACGAAAGCTCACAAGCTATTGAACAAATTCATGCTTGCAAGAATAAGCGAGGCGCTACACTGAAAAGCGAATTTATGTCAGAAAAGATGAAGGTTCGCAAGAGTCTCATATAGAAGGTAGCATCGATATTCTTCGCACTTAAGACTTTTTCGTCGCCTCCCCGCAATCCTCCCGATCAATGGATAAACAGGCTTCACGAGCAGTGGCATAGGAATCGACATGTCTACGCATTATAAAAATTCACAGACGGCCACTGCAGTGGTCGCATGGCCAAGTACTTGCAACGCGATATGCGTTCAGGTGCGAAGCGAACGGATGAAACGTGCAAAGGCAGTATCTCCGATGAACATTGAGTAATGGATGAGTCGATGTGCCGATAGGCTGGAACCAGAACGAAGGACTTATGCGGGCATCATAATGAAGTTCTGTTCATAATGAAGCCCATCACAATACAGTTCTGTTTTCACTTGACGTCTATGGACGTTGTGAAGGGAAGATGGACTAGGCTTAAAGATTTGTGCCTGGCTACGGCCGAAACGAAAGCAAATGTAATTTACATCACGGTTTTCTTTCCAATAATAAACTACGTCAAGTCAAAACAACCCGTCCATCATTGCCAAAGTTTGTCACATGAGCATTCCCCATCACTTCATTTCAGGTTGATAGAGATGTGAAAGGAAGAGCTAGAGAGGAAGGAGCAGTAGGTAAAGGTTACAAATGAGGACGAGCCATTTGGGACGACCATTGTCACATCACTGATGCAGCGGGCAAAGCACACAAACTACAATGAGAGAAAATCGGTATTTATAGATACTGACCCCTCGTGCGATGAAACGAATTGAGCGTTGACGCTGTCAGGGGATGTTCCGATTGGCGTCTCATTGCATGACAGCCAGAACGAAAATACTTACAAAGCTGTATTTCAACAACTGAAAGATATACGACCTATCAATAATGCCCCTATTTTCAATAATCACCAAGTTTTATGACAGATTCTCTGCTGCACTGAAGGGCGCACGTACAACAGTCGGATCTTATGTACGGCAATCACTTGGTCGGCGCCATGTGCCTCAAGCACTTTGGCGAAGGCATGGGATCACAAAAATGACATTATTCAAGAAAACAGAAAAGAGTGCATGCGACAGTTCATCGCAATCATGAGAACCACAAGACCATGCCAAGCACAAGAAAACATGCAAGAGTTGCTTGAGCAAACTAAAGAGCCATGCTTTGCACAGTATTCTAACGAGAAGCGGCTATGACAATTTGCCATTCAAACCCCGGCATCAACCTTGCGATAGAAAGGCAACAAGCGTCACTGGAAGATAAATTTACTTTTGATGGTCTCATCTATGCAAATATGAAGTTCAAAGAGAAGTTCGGAGAAGAATATGAATTGCCTTACGAGCACGTACTTTCGAGCTCGATCGGATGCAACATTCTCGGGAAGTCGACTGAAAGTAAGTTCCGTTCTTGCTTGGCCCATAATGACCAAATATCGCTCACCTTTAAGGCTTGCTACGAACGCCCTCCGATAGTGCTTCAGTGTTTCCAGAAAAACAATCGGACGTCTACAGCTTTTGTTCACCTTGCGAAAACTACCATCATCCCGGACGGGTCGCCTACGATTGTGAAAGGGTCGATCACAAGCTTACGTATAATTTTGAAGTCAACACAGACAGATGAAGTTAACACGGCCACTCGAACGCGGATATCAATCGGAGATAAAGGGAACGAGATCGGATAAAAGAGCTCCAGCAGGTCCCGCAAAGCTCGGTTTGCCAGATGCGGCCCACTCGCAGAAGGACACGAACCAAGCCGCCGTCATAAAGCCTCGTGGAACGCGCACGTCGCATGCGTAGCGGAACAGAGAAGTATAAGTAAGTAAACCCAAGTATGAAGTTGGGTTTAACTAACAAACGTGTTCTCGATACTGGGGGGTGGATGTAGATCCAGAATAGACTGGGCTGACCGTTTATATTATGTAACACGATTCAGTGCCATTATATCGGAGGATTCATCGTATTTCACTCAGTCTTACGAAGTCGTTAGAGATGACGTAACAATTCAGATAGTCCCTTGCGCATGTGCAACGACTACCGTACACTTAACTAAAAGTTCACAGTGGATAGAGCCCATGGCATCGGGAGGCCCACTGGTGGACAGCCCCCTGCCATGACTGTCAAGTTTCGAACATAGAGCGATCGCTTGGAACTCTATAAAAGAAGGCGTGAAATAAAAGATATATTTGGGTACAACGTACAAGTAGATCTGACAAGCGAAAATCTCACGACCTTAAAACTCACCAGCAAACGTATCGCTGAAAACAGAAACCGAGGTGCCGAGTTTTGTTTTGCTGACGTGAATCGCGCGTTAATGATCAACATAAATGGTAAGTTCGAGAGATTCTCTACGATCGAAGAGGCAAAGGCTCTTATGGGCTTGAGTATTGACAGCTAGTTTAATTTTTTCTGCAGTTTATCTCGAGCTTGTTTATGTTTTATGGGCAGTCTCCAAATATTAACGTTTCTGGCTTAAGCCTGGGCCTTAAGCAATTTGTATCTGGTCCTATTCACGTAACAAATCGCAGCATGTTTTGTGTTGACCTAATATTTACGTCACAACCAAACATATTTGTCGACTATGGCATACATCCGTCATTGCATCACTCCTGTCATCATGATATTATATACGGAAATTTGGACATAAACGCTCCGCGCGCACCAATTTACAGCCGCAGAGTATGGCATTATAGCCGTGCTGATCATGACAAAATGAGGGCTAGCTTGGACAGCATCGACTGGGACATGGAGTTTGATCTTAATTACACAGGTGTTTGCCACCAGGCTAGTTTCTTAAGTAAAATGGTTAGCAATATAGCTTGTAATTTCATCACTTACGACGACATTGTCGTTAGACCAAGTGAACCCCCATGGATGAATAAGCAATTGCGGAAGGAGTCTAACCACCTTGTTCAGTTTCATAAAAAAAATTCGAAAAAGAGGCTTCATGGTCGAAGACGCAGCTTGCTTGAAAAAGATGAAACAAAACCTCATTAATCTTGTTAGTTCCAGTAGGGCTTCAAACCAAGCAAGAATGGGAGACAAGTTAGCACAGGAGGCTGGCAGTTCAAAACAGCATTGGAACACTCTTTAAAAGCTTATTAATAACAATGAAAAACCTGTTGTTCCAGCTCTGATCGAAAACGACATCCTTATTGTTGACGCTGAAGGCAAGGCTGAGCTATTAAACAACTTCTTCGCCGACTAGTGTACACCAATCCTGACTAGAAGTAACCTCCCGGTACTTCATTCATGCACAGAAGTGAATCTGACAAACGTCAACTTCACGCAAGAGATCATAACTACTACCATTGGACCTCTCAACCCTAAGAAAGCCCATGGCTGGGACGACGTGTCAGTACGAATAATTAAGTATCTTGACGCCTCCCTTGCGCGTCCGCTCTATATCCTTTTCAGAAACTGCCTTAAACCGGAACATGCCCTCCAATATGGAAGAGAGAATGTTGTCCCAGTTCATAAAAAAGACGATAAGAATCTGAAGTCTAATTATAGACCAATATCGCTCCTGCCCTTGTTTGGAAAGATCTTTGAAAAGCCCATTTACGATGTTTTATAGGAATATTTAACAAGTCACAGCCTTCTGCCTGATAAACAGTCTGGTTTTAAGAAGGGTGACTTCACTGTAAATAAACTAATAAGTATGACACACAAAATCTACACTGCATTCGACGAAGATCCACTCTTGGAAGTGCGTGGCGTCTTCGTCGACATGTCAAAAGCGTTGGATAAGGTTTGGCATGATGGTCTCCTTTTCAAACTGCAGCACTGCGGAATTAATGGACTGCTCTTAACTTTGTTGAGAAATTATCTCTGGACGACTCCAAAGAGTTACCATGAATGGCGCGGCGTCCTCCTGGAAACCTGTCTTGGCTGGTGTTCCGAAAGGATCTATCTTAGGACCTCTTCTTTGTTTGGTATACATAAACGACCTCATTTTGGACCTACGAAGTGACGCTCGCCTCTTTGCTGATGATCTATCACTTTTTTCTACTGTCCTTGACGCCGACAGATCTTACGAGGACCTTTCACATGACGTTACTCTAAGAGAACGATGGGCTCACTAGTGGAAAATGACTTTCACCTGCAGAAATTATTTTTTTCAACAAAAAGCGTGCGTGGCGGTCACCCTCTCTTAGTCTTCAACAATCTAGTCGTACCTCGCGTGAAAGAAGTAAGGCACTTAGGCTTAACACTAGATAGCAATCTATCTTTTACCTCCCACAACCAAAAACTTTCTCTGCAGTTATGAAATGTGTTGGCTTACTCCGTGGGCTTCGCAACTTCTTGCCTAGAGACAGTCTCATTACAATGTACAAATCGTTTCTCAGGCCGTCCTTCGATTACGCGAACGTAGTGTATCACTTCCCCACTAGCAATGCAAGCTTGAAAAAATTAGAGTCTGCTCAATACAAAGTAGCCTTAGTAATTACTGGTGCCTGGAAGGGCACCACAGCAACGAAACTGCATGAAGACCTGGGTTGGGAAACATTAGCTGACAGACGCTGTTGTAGAAGACTTACTCTCTTAGACTCTTATTCTGGAAAATAAATAAAACGTTCGTTCCGGTCTATTTGTCTTCTTTAGTACCACAAAGGAACTCTGGGTACCAACTCCGGAGTAGATTTACGTTCGATAACGTGTCGTACATCAAAGTTCAAGGATTCTTTTTTTCCTCGGTAACTTCAGACTGGATAAACTTAGACAATAGCCTTCGTACGATTGATACTTACGGTCCCGTTAGGACTGCATTGACACCAATAATACGACCACCTGTGAAATCCACCTATAAAATCCATCACCCATTTGGCTTAAGGGTTTTATCACAGCTCAGGCTTGGCCTAAGCGACTTACGTGCTCATAAATCTCTGCATAACTTTGCAGATACAAATGATCGCACTTGCCGTATCTCTTACGACGGCATTGAGGAAAAAATCCACTTTCTGCTCGAATGCAAGGCATTAAGCACATTGTGTACCACCTTACTTAACACTGTCTCTGGTATTTTGGGGTTTTCAGTACTAGACGCTTGCGCTGAAGAGCTATGCACAATTCTCTTGTACGGTCATCGAGAGCGAAATAACATTATTAATAGAAAAATTCTTCTTGCGACAATCCAGTTTATTTTAGATACAAAGAGATTCTCGTAATTTATGTTTAAGCAAGCTTGCGTGAACAGCCAATGTTCCTATTAAGTTTGCTAAGCTTGCATGTCCTGCGTGGAGTTGCAGTTTCTTTGCGTCCTGCGTGCCACGGGGTGGTCTACGCTTTAAAGAGTTTATAGATTTTTATTTTCCGTTTTAATATGGTGGTGGTTACTGTTTCGTTAGGTTAATAGCGTCAAGTATTTTATTTTATTTTCATTTTTGTTTCATTTTGTTGTCGTACACGTTTTATTGCGGATGTTGTAATATCATATACGCATTTACATTAAAAAAAAATAATAAATAAAAGTTTCTAAGCCCTATCCACTTCCTAGGCCTGAAGACTTAATAGAAAAGGTAGTGGCATGTTCAGGTTTCACCGTCTTGGGTTTAGCTAGTGCTTACTATCAAGAATGCGGCGGAGAATCTGGGAAAACAAGCATTTGTATTCGGTGGCTTGAAAATCAATTATCAAACATACAGCAGCAGTGGAGGAGCACGATCAGCATTCTCGCGGACTCTGCCTAAGGCTAAATGATATTCTCCCCATAAAAGTGAGAAGACGGCTGAAGAAGTTAGACAAAACAGATACGTTATTTCAGAATGCCGCGTCTAGATCTCTGATGAAGTTCTCGACCGCACCCATCGGATTGACAAGTAGCTCGTTATAGTCGGTAAAAAGTGTCAAAATGCCAGTGTCAAGTTCACCATACTTTTACAAAGAACCTTGTTGTAGCAAGCAAGAAGAGACACGCCCAACTACAGCATGCGAGAGCTTTCTTTGCGGAAGGGTTTGGACTACGCCGGTAGTTTGGAGGGCCGGACAAAAGAACTTGAATAGGTTTGAGAATGAATGTGGAGTTGTTAGATGTCACGCTCGTATCGGTAAGTCTAACGTCGATGAAGATGAGAAATTTCCTATGCTCTTGTCTAGAAGCAACTAGGAGTTGGAGCTTAGCGTAATGGATGCGAATGATAGCTCGTTTCATTCTGGGCCCAGTAGCACAATGGCTCCAATAAGGAACAACGATTTGGATTTCGAAGCTAAGGCAGCTAGTTCACCCGGCTATCAATCGTTGTTTTGTATGCAGAAAGTCTGGAGGCAAGTCGTCTCAGGCGCGAACGTGGCCACCGCTTCTAAAAACTAGAGTTCTGTTAGGGGAACCGTTATATTCCACGGATTTAGATTTTGATAGCCTTGGCGTGACTTATGAGACGCTACGTCGGCTGTAAATAACTTTTTTGTTTAGTTTTACAGTGCATGCCCCCATGCGGGGACGGGGTGAATCTCAGAGCTAATTCGCGGATTCCGACCGGATAACCTTCTAACTAAGCAATTAGAGAAGACTAATTTAGCAACCTTCGTGATGCGCGGCACAATCTGGATTAATAGTTCTATGTTTGAAGCCGTGTCAATAATCGAATTACAACAGGCCAGGAGGAGTACATAAACTAGGATTACCTCTATGGGTTAATCACAAATGATTCTGGGCGGCGGCTATGCGTTATAAAAAAAAAAAACCATCGAAAGCTAGTTACCTGGCAAAATAATTTGCATTCGTGCGGGAGATGGCTGCATTAATAACAAATCTTTTTCTGTCCAATTGATTTCACGCTGCAAGTCCCACACACATTAATTTCAGTGAAATGTTGAAATTCCCCAGGTCCAGCGCCTTCTTTTAAATCCTATAATCTAGACCTCCATGCGGCAAGAATGACGGTAATGTACCGCATATACGTGGTATACGATCTTCTGCGACCGCGATTGGTTGCAGCCACGGCTTACTATATATAGTAAGCCATGGTTGCAGCTTTAAAGTAGAATCCAACAGTGCAGACTGACAGGTTACCGAACCGCGAGAATTAAAATTCGCATGTGGATATCTTCTATTCATGAAATGGCGATCAACCTTCTTCGCTGCGATAGTAATAGCGCGATTTTTTGCTTCCTGCAGGCTACACTTACTGTGCCAGAAATCCGCCATAGTAGACGAGTTTCAACTATGAAAACCGAGCATTCGATTGGTGGATCACCACCCATGAAGTTCGTTTGACAATGCCACTAAGACGCACCTCGGAAGTATTTACGAGCTAAACGTCCAATTGGTTCGTAGGTGGTCTTGGTGGTGTAACGCATGTGAAGGTTAGAATTTTCAGTATTCGGGCGAGTCGCAGCGAAGTAGTCGGTGAGAAGGAGTTGGAGAGAGACAGTCGGGAAAAAATGAGTGCGGATTCGCGGTATATCGGACTGCTTACGTTTTTTGGGGGGGACACTAAAGAGAAGTGCTCCAGTTATTAGTTTTGGTTATTAGAAAAGATATATTTATTTGGGAATACTCTGTTCTGGGATCTAGTGGTGTGTCTCTTCCCCGGCTGTTCATATAAGCGTGCGACGTGTAACCTGACGTTTTTGAAGCGTCACTAGCCATATGATCTGCGCGATCGTTCACTTACACTTTTGTTCAAATCGAGAGCATTAGTTGGTCCACCGAGCCGGAGACGATTTTTTGTTGCATGTTGATGCTTGATGTGCTGTTTCCTGATATTTAATTTTTTGCTTGCTTTCCTTTCTTGCTTGCCGTCATTCATTGTTTATGTGTAAAGTGTTACGGGGGGGAGGCGCGTGATTTTTTTAAAATTTGAATTAGTGATTAGCATCAAACAGCGCATCTTTAAATGACATCCATTCGAAAATTTTTGAACCAGCGCAGTGGACATCGCGTTGACGCTAAAAAACGAATGTAAAACGACATGTGAACTGAAAAAATTGAAAATTTTCCCCCAGAGCGAGAAGGTAGTTGCGATCTTGCCAATCAGCGCTGGTAGCAAAAAAGGACGTTCTTGAAAATCACGACCGGGCGATATTAGATCTTTTGTCCGAAGATGGGTCTGGGGAGCAGATTGCTAGCGAAGTAGTTGCTGCTGGGGAATTGACCGATGAGTTAAATGTCACGATTATGAAAATAGAAGCGCCCTTAGGAAAACTCCCTATCCGAGGTCGGGTACTGCTTCTGTTTACTTCCAGGGGGGCGTTAGGGCACTTTTACCGAAAATCGACCTTGTAAAATTTAATGGCAATCCAAAGCATTTTCAAACATTTTGGGACAGTTTTGAAAGCGTTATCCATGGTAACAATAGTTTATCGGATATTGACCGCTTTAACTATCTTTGCGCGCAGTTGTTGGGTCCCACAGCTAGTGCTATTGCTGGCATGCCTTCAACTACAGAAAATTATCAAGTAGCAGTTGATATTTTGAAAGAGAGATTTGGAAAAAAGGCAGCAGTGGTTTCGTCGCATAAGGATGCGCTGATGAAGCTTCCGGTCCTTAGCGATGCGGGCGATACCCATTCCCTTCGGCACGTTTCTGATAAGGTCGAAGCCATGTGCGCAGTTTGGAAGCTTTAGGGGTTAAGTCGGAGGCCTATGATGCTCTTCTAGTACCTGTCATTCTTTCACGTTTGCCCGAGGAGACCAAATTAATTTTAAGTAGAAGTTTTAACTCAAACGGGGCAGTCTGGGAACTAAAGCAAGTGCTCGATGCTTTGAAAGACGAGATAGAGGCGCGGGAGAGGGCTGCTTTTGTGACCACAGGGAAACCAAGTAATTTTGGACAGGAACAGCCAACGACGGCTGCTTTGATGGCACAGAACAAAGCTAGTAAGATTAATCGCTGCTTTTGTCGATGTAGGCACGCTTCAGCATCCTGTAGGGTCGTTACAGTCATTGGGTAAATCCGATCGTTGCTTTCAGTGCTTGAAGGTAGGGCATGTTGCCAGGAACTGCCGATCTGCTCTGTGCGCTAAGTGTGGCCGTAGCCATAACATTGCAGTCTGTGCGTCCTCGAAGTTGGCTGGGAATGTTGCCGAGAAGCCTGGTTGGACTGAACAAAATAATTCAGGCAAGCGACAAAAGCGACATTACCAAGGGAACAAGCGCCTTGTATATTGAGGAAACCACTTCTGTATTGTTGCAAACAGCAAGATGTCTAGCGAGCTCACCACAGGTCCCCGCTAACGAAGTAAACATTAGGCTAATTTTGGATCCAAGTAGTCAGCGCAGGTATTACACGCGAACTTTGTTTGAGTCACTGCGTCTTCCATGTGTAGGCAAAAAAAGCTTACGAATTAACACGTTTGGTGGGAAAACTTCCTTAGTAGAGTCTTGCCCTATAGCGCAGCTGCGTATTAGGGGTCATTTTGGGGGACAAGATGTTTTTGTCATGGCGTGTGTCGTGCCCGAGATATGTCCGCCGCCAGGAAACCAGCAAATGCAGTTTGCGAAGGAGAGCTTTGAGCATTTGTTTGGTTTAGAATTAGCGGACGATAGCGTTTTGGCGGATAGCTTAGAGCAAAATGATCTTGACGTGCTTGTGGGTTCTCATTTTTATTGGGAGTTTGTTTTGGACAAGCGAAGGCGTGGCAAGTTAGGGCCGGTCGCCATAGAAACGCGGTTGGGTTAGGTGTTGTCCGGGCCAGTGTGTGGTGTCTTTTCAGAGTTCTGGGGTAGGGCTGACGCGGCAGGTTACCACACTCTGAATTGCTTTTTGCGGACGGCAGAAAAAGATGAATTTGTGGATGCTCGTCAAAACTTTTGGGGTTTGGAGTCCTTAGGCATTAAGGAAGTTGCGCGCGGACCCGAAATTGCTGGATCAATACGATCAGGTAATGCAAGAGCAATTACAAAGCGGGCTTCTTGAGCCTGTGTCCCGTAGCTCACCGGGACACGGTCAAGTTTATTACTACCTCACTTTTGTGTTTTAAGGGAGGACAAGAAAACAACCAAGGTGCGGGTGGTGTATGACGCAAGTTCGCGGGTGGCAGGTCCCTCATTGAACCAGTGTATTCACGAGGGTCCCAACCTAATCTCCACCATATTTTACATTCTACTTTGCTTCCGTTTCTTTCCAATTTGGCTCATAGCAGGTACAGAAAAGGTTTTTCACCGAGATTTTTTAAGATTATTGTAGGTATATGACGCAAGGAACAGGGACCCTATAGAAATCATGGCGGCGGAAACACCAGAAGGCGCAGGCTACGTGTCATGCCCAGCAGTGGGGAACTCGAATAAAAAAAAGCGGGTTTTATGGGAGAAGCCCTGGGTGGTGAGGCCAGGGAGTTTGAGGAGCCCAGCCGTTCAGAGGGTCCCTCCTCTTGTGATGGAGATCATTTGCTTTCTCGTAGCATATCTAAGAGTAATGTAGTCTTCGACGAGGTGTTGGAGAAAACGTTCACAGAAGGCAGACGATCGCGACGGCAGGCGGCAAGAGACGCGGATTTCCGTCGTTCGCTGAATCAAGCGAAAAGATATTTTAAATTTACTTGAATATTTTTATCGGTGACGGACTTCTGCGTATGCTTGGAAATTTGTATTACTGGTGTTGCAAATGTATATGAATATTTTTATTGGCGATGGAAGTTTTTATATGCGTGGAGTTTGAAAATTTTTGAGTTAACGAAAACGAAGAAATGAAGAAACGCAGCAAGGACCAAGACATGAAGAGATAGCCTTGACTTAAGGCAGCCGTGTGCCGAAATCCGCTGTTCCGATGAAGAAATTGAAGAACGAGGCTTCTTTATTCAGGGCGGACGTGTGCCAGAAATCCGCCCTAGGGAACGAGTTTCAACTATGAAAACCGAGCATTCGATTGGTGGATCACCACCCATGAAGTTCGTTGGACAATTCCACCAAGACGCACCTCGGAAGTATTTACGAACTAAACGTCCAATTGGTCCATAGGTGGTCTTGGTGGTGTAACACATGTGAAGGAGAATTTTCAGTATTCGGAGAAGTCGCAGCGAAGTAGTCGGTGAGAAGGAGTTGGAGAGAGACAGTCGGGAAAAACTGAGTGCGGATTCGCGGTATATCGGACTGCTTATGTTTTTTTGGGGGGAAACTTGGACACTAAAGAGAAGTGCTCCAGTTATTAGTTTTGGTTATTAGAAAAGATATATTTATTTGAGAATACTCTGTTCTGGGATCTAGTGGTGTGTCTCTTCGAATCGGGAACACTTACAAAGTGGGTAATTTCGGTGAGCGGAATTCTTCGCGAACTTTATATGTGAACTTGGCGAACGAGATGGGAGTGATTTGAGTGAGTGGATTGCAAGTTACAGCGGCTGAGCCACACGCAGTGGAATGTCCGCAAAACATATCAAAATATTCGCTGCATTAGATTTCGGAAAGAATATGCTTGTCAGCTTTCCACGAAAGGAAAGGTCTCGGGAGCAGGAAATGTAGTTTTTAAAAAATCTACGGCTCACACAGCCACTATGAACATCAGGATTTTCGATGGAGTAAACAATAAAATGGTTAAGGTAAGTTCTGGAATCCTTTTGACACCTTCGCTATTCGTGAAGCTGACTTGCTGGCGGGTCTTATTGTTGCGTTATTCCAGTTACTACTATGTATTTGGTGTACTTGATGTATTTCGCGAGAGCGACAGCTAAATTCTGGAACACGAAAACCATGTTGCTTGTTTCTGTGAGATTTGTGTGTTTTAGGCTGGACTGCCTTGTGCAGTATCATTATTTCCCGAACATAACCACGCAATTGACAATGCTGATGCAATGTCGTTTCTTCGGCCAGATAAAGCGCTGCGACAAAAATTTGAAGGTTGGTACATGACTTAAACATAAGCTACGCATCGTTTTGCCATCTCCAGAGCTAACTTAATGTTTTTGGAGAACCTAAAAGTTTCTGGTTACCTGACCTTAAAATTTTTTTAGGCATATATAAAGAGTTCTTGGTACTGGGCACATAAGGAGCAGCTAAGTTTTGATTGTTCTATTGTTAAAGTGTAATGTTTTGTGTTGTAGGCTATTTTCACAGTGGAATGGGTGTTTCTGAGGCCATTAAATTTCCTCAAGTAAAGCTTGATATGGTGTAGAAAACTTATGCAGGTGCTTCATTGAACCCCAAGTATCATCAGGTGCACTGGTGGCATAAGGTGTGGATGATTCAAATCTACGATCAAGGACTGAAAAAGAAATGGTTGATGTAAGTGATAAAATCCTGAGCATAATATGATATATATTTGGAGCTGGCAAGTACAATCAGGTTTCCTTAGTCGATTAGTAAGTATGCAAATTAGTAGTACACGAAGAATTAGGTACATGAAACTACTTTTCATAGCGTGATAAACATTGAAATTTTTGGTGCTGGAGGGAAAGATTTGAGACTACCCAGATGAGGGCTGTCATGGACTCCATTCAGGACAGCGCCGCGATCGGACGTATTCAATGAGCTATTAGATTTAAGTGGATTGCGACAGGGCCAGCTGCTGTGAATCACTCGAGAGAACCTTTACACTAAAAACTTGCGTCGAGTGATACTTCTTTCTTCGATTGTAAAATGGCTAAATCAGGAAAAAAAGTTGCCGGGAAATCCTCAGCAGCAAATCTAGAGGATTCTATGACAACTGAATCGACATT
>QQSS02012788.1:0-19649 GCA_003687565.2 Craspedacusta sowerbii | reverse complement strand
TATATATATATATATATATATATTTGCGTATATGTATATCAATATAGTATGGCATAGTATATAGTATAGTATAGGTACATTAGTATGTAAATATATGTCAGTATAGTATGGTATAGTATAAACTATCAGTAGACTTGTTTAGTACAAGAAAGAACGGAAAATGACACTTCTTTCTTCCTTCATATTGCGTTTCTAATTAAAATAATTTTTGCTGTCTTTCTCAGCGTTCTCAGTTTGAAAAACATGTGACGCAGGATGTAATACTTGCACAATTGTAAAAGCAACTATCCCGCGTTGACATAGAAATTTTCACTTAACTCTCTTCGGCAGATATTTAACTTAGTTGCTCGCGTTCCAGCTTACTAACGAAACTCATCTTTGTTTTACCAATAAAACGATCTCTCTAATTTTCCGTGCTAAACGAACATTCTCCATAAAGAGGAAGAAAAAAATCCTTTTTATACCATCATGGTAATCAGCTCTCTTTCTTCACAACAATCGGACAATCGAAAGTTCTAGTAGCGTTTCAAAGCGAGTCTCAGAAGCTACCCGAGGCTTCTCGTTTATCCTGAACCGCACTAACAAGCAGAGCAGAAGTCTACCACTCTCATGCCTCCAGCAAGTGATTGTGCTGACACGTTTTGAAATTCGGGGCTTAAACCTACCGCCAGATCTTTCACGAAGAGACCGAGGCACCGAATACGTCACAAAGGCGATTATCCGACGCATTATCAGATACGAGGCCCTTTCCGGGCTTAATTTAAGCTCGCGGATTCCGGGAAGTGCTTCACAGCCACATCGGGATGAGCCTACGTTTGAAATACGCGACAATCTGGAGACCAAACAAGGGCCAAGAAAAAAAAACGAGACCATACAGATTTTTTCCACTTGAGGCCGATCTTGAAAAATTGCCCACTTCCCAACAAAGACTCCCCTGCCCCAACAACCAGCCTATAGTAGGATATCGGGCGGAGCAGCTGTGGGTCGTATCCGAGGAACGAGCTGATTTATTACGACAGCTGGACAAGGGGTGCGTCATACAGGACTTGAAGGCTAACGAAATATCCTCGTTGAGTCAGACTCCGAGCGTTCGCTCCGTCGGTAATGACGAGACTAGCCGAATGTTAAAAAAACTTCCCTCGCGCTAGGATGGGAGAACCCACAAATAAAAATTCTTTGATTGTGCTGAACGAGAACCCTGCTTTATAATCGTTGTGAACTCACGTTTCTCGCGCAGACACCACGAAAGCATTTCTTTGCAGGCTGCGGTCTTAGCGATTACAAGGCGAGGCACGTACACCCCCCTTCTAAAAATTCGGCATGTTACCATCATAACCTGCTTATTCGCGCTAAGTTCCTAGACATGAAGCCCATTTATGCGAGGAATTTTTGAAGCCTGTTTGAAATCCGCAAAAATAGCGCAAGATTAGGAAATTATGCGAACAAAAGTTTTACAGCTTATTATAAATATACATACATAAATAAATAAATAAATATATATATATATATATATATATATTTGCAAGAAGAAAACAACACTCTTTAGACTGTATTTTTGCGACATGTTTCGACTGTTCATCAGTCATCTTCAGGCACGTATTTAAACCAATCGTTGAACAATTTATTATATGCTTGCGTTACGTTGACAATGGAACTGTACATATATGTAAATCGGAGTTTGCTTGTAACTTAGTTAGTGTACCTGAAGATCACTGATGAACAGTCGAAACATGTCGCAAAAACATAGTTTAAAGAGTGTTGTTTTCTTCTTGCAAATTTGTACAAGTCTCGTGCTACGAAGAATATATATATATATATATATATATATATATATATATATATATATTGCAAGGGATACTCGCACACTCATAGTTACGAATATGAAAAGAGAAATATATAAATCTGAAAATCAGTCCTCTGCTACTAATAAGCGACACAGAATTTAGAACAAGTTATCTAATTCGAATCGGGACCTGAATATCTCAATACTCAATTCACCTATTATTTCCTCTCCTTGATCACAAAAGGTGGCTCACAAAAACAGTGACCAGGCGTATTTTTTGCCTGCTCCGTAAGCCAGGGCCTAACAAGTAATGACTGGTAAAAGGCTAATTCTTGCTTTCAGTTCAGACGTCATTTGAAAGGCTTTCTGCGTTATTCACAATCGATTAATGAAAACTCTTTCCGCGGACGATTCCGGAAGGCTCAAGGGAATCTCCTGGTATCTGCTCCACCAAACATAAGGTGTCATTACTAAAATATTTCAGGGAAGTATGTCATGGCAAACGCAGCTGGTGAAGATATTATAGGAACCGGCTATTCAAAAGTAGCCGGAAACTCTAGCTGCCCAAGAAATTCAAGGCATCTGGCAGAAAACATTCGAATGTCAGCGCGATTTTAACTCAAATCCAGGATTGACGCTTACATTACAGAAGCTTGTAGCACTTTTGACGGTCAAGTCCATAATCATGGACGTGTTGCTTTATGTTAAATTCAGAGCTTAGTGACGTAAGATTAGTTCCCCTAAGTCGCTTAATTTAATTTTTCACCCGGGTTTTCAAACGTATGCTCTAATTTGATAAAATTATGTTCACAGTTTCTCGCTACTAGAACTCCCATAATTCCATTTAAACGTTTAAGCTTTTACATAGATATGCTTATGCCAAACTCAGGCCCGGATTCAAAATTTGGTCCTTGAACTTATATCAAGTACAAATCATTTCTTGCATATTTATTGGCTGATATAAACTAATATTTGATTAAGAAACTTTTGTTTCTGTAGACTATGCTTTCTCTTGCGTTGATATTTTAGCAAAACTATTGTTAAACATCAAAGCACTGCTGATATAAGAACAAAAGTTTTAAAATTGGTTCAATAAGCCCACATCCGATGCGCGTGGCTTGAATATACAGATAAAAATAACATCTCGTTTTGATTCTACTTAATTAGACCTTAAAAATATATCCGGGAAGCCAGGAAGAGGTCCGTTCATGCGGTCCTCAGACTGTAAACTTTGGAGGCTCCTGCTCTAAACTAACGGTTCCTTTGAAGTTTTAACAAAATCATATATTAGCCATTTCGCGAATACGCGTAAGATCTTGAATTCACATATGAGATTTGGCGACTCAAAGTTTTCATAAAGAATGTCGAAATGTTTTCAACTTAAAGGTCTTCTCGGAGAAATATTGAACAAAATAACTGCAGCAGCAAAACTTAGATATTATAAGTTCCCCTTGACTGAAGCGCTAAATTTAGACGCACACTGGGCGCAAAGAGATTTCCTGCACATTAAGGACTGCTGAAACCATTTACGTCGACTATAGACTGCAAAGGTTATGTAACTTTGTGTGTCTTAAACGATCCCTACATAAAAGCTCTTTAGCGAGCCTCCCGATGTACGATCACTTCGACGCATGTCTAACAGAAAGGAAATCTATCAAAGACGAGATTCTATCGCCACAGGTTTTCATAAATGACTTTGCCTTACCTGGATGTTCAATGGTTTTCTGGAATAGACAGTTTTGAATGAACTCTTCGAAACCGAAACAGAGACAGCTCTGCTCCACATTACTTGCCAGGACTTTGTTAACTACTCTAACTCGTCTGATTCATCGCCCAGGAATTCGGAATGTCTCTACTCTTGACAGGGACAAAGTGACTGACGAACTCTAGGCTGATCAACACTTGGTTAAAATTTCTTAGCCCATCCTGAACGCGTCGATTCCAATGCGCACAACAATGTGCTACGTGACGCTCAGTTCCCCTTATACAGAGCCGTGACAACATTAGAATCGCGGTCCATCTTTCCGGTGGTAGTGGGAGGGCCGAGCTTCCCTTTGGATTTGCTATGCTCAAGGAGCTGAGAAACAGGAGCAAACGCCTGCCGCGGAGAATCAATCCTCCTTTGTGATGTCGGAAATGAAAGTTTCGCACACAGATTGTGCACCTCAAATTGCCAAGTTTGATATCGGAAACGCAATGGAGATTCAAACGAGACGCAAACAATCACGAGCTCGCAAAGTAACAAAGTACCTTTCCAAAGCCATTTTATTGCGCTTAATCCTCTGTTGATCAGCAAGGAAAGATGAGATTTACACAGAATTACACCAGCCAGTTCGGCGCATGAAGTAGCTTTATCCCGTTATCTGGCCCGTTAGGATTCGTAGCAGCTACTTCTCGAAAATGCTACCCGTCTCAGTGATGATTTAATTAGTAGTGTTACGACAAGGATCCTTCGCAAAGCCAACCTATTTTCAAGCCTGTGTGACTTCATGCTGCTTGCAACAATGAGAGAACAACAACAACAACAACAACAACAACAACAACAACAACAACAACAACAGCAGCAGCAGCAAGAACAAGAATTTATTAACTATTATTTACTACTATTACTCCAAAAAATGTATAAAAATAGATTTACAGAATACTTGTCTAAATGGGAAGTATAGCATGAGCTAATCGGAAGCTAAGCCCCCTCATATTTCGTGTGAAGTACGTATAATCACTCATAAGCTAAGCATACTAAATATTATAATATCACTAAAAAAAAAGATTCGTACATACTGGACCAAGGGAAAATGGTGAATAGCCGTAAGTGACTCGTTTTGGTTTGAAAAAGAAATGTAGTGATTGCTCTCTATCATATTCAAGTGATGTCAGAATAATAGAATCTTAACAGGTCATAAAGGAAAGAAGCTTTGTTTAGGTGTCATTCGATCCTGAGTGTCAATGGTCCCTAGCCTGTGATCGGGCAAGGTAATATATTTACCCACGCTCTATGCAATATGCTGAAGCAGCGTTTCAAGTGGGGTAATTTGCAGACAGCTAAGGGTACGCTAAATGAATTGGCACAAGTTGAAGGAACATGACGCTAGAGTGACTAACGATTTTGAGCAATACCCAAACCTAACCGACATGGCGCGCTCTTTCTACGTACAAGAAACGAATCCTGTGACCAAATTAGAGTTACAATGGCTTCTTTTATATTAATCGTAGAAAAAGACGAAGTATGTACACATCCTGTGCAAGGATAGTCAACAACTTCCAAATTCACAAACAGGTAAAGGCCATAGCACAAAAAATAAAAAATAGAATAAAAAATAAAATAAAATAAAAATGCGCGATGAAATCCAGCTGTTTGGTTATTCAAAACACTAGACATTTTACAGCAATTCGTCTAGTGATGTATTTCAGTTGTTGCGTTTTGAGTTTTGAGAGTAGAAGTTTCGAAATCCCGAAGGCATGTTGCAGTTTTAGGCCAGTGACATGTTTGTTCTTACTTGTTTGTTGTCAGCTTTTGCAGCTCAAAGCCTTATAAAACCGCAGTAAGATTTTCTGAAATAAAAAGGATGTTTTGAAAATCATGAAAAATGGTGTTTGCTAATAGATACGATGCAATCTTATCTGCGCCGCGTAAGGCATTCTTCGGCAACGTCGTCAAAGGAAAGACCGTCTGTCTCGTTTGCAGTTTCAATGGCTGTCAACATAGAAGCTTAAGTAATTTTCTTCCTCTTTATTGTGCTTAAATTAGATATTAGACATGGCTGTCGTATGCCTGGACAAATAAGTCACCGAAAGTAAATCCAAGGGCGACCGGAGATTGTTCTGTTGTCATGTTCATGCCGAGCAAGAGCTCTTTACAGGATATGTGTGAACGAGCCAAAGCCTAATTAAAACAAAGCCAGTCGGATTAATCTGATCCGCATGTTTACAGGCTTTCATTTGAGGTACAACTTGCTACTTCCCAATCGACATTTGGCGCGTTAGCGGATCGAATGGAAAGTGACGAACAAAATATCCGGCTGGCGCTCCAGCTGCAGCGGGAAGAGTCTCCAAGTTCCAAAAAGGCTCCTACACTAATAAAAGCGTCGGCCTGAAAATAGAACACTTGCTATGTCTGTGCCAAGTGACGACAAACGAAGACAGTCGTCGGTTGTCGAATGAGCCTATGGAGGAGCTTTAAAACTCATTATGTGCTGACGAAGGGAGGTTGGAGCGACTGATGCATGCTCTGACGATCATAAATTCTGTCGTCGCACTGTCCCTTGTTACTAGGAGACATTGTTTGTGAACGCTGTCTTAACAACTAGCGCATTTGTTGGTCCGGTCACCATAGGAGAATTGACAAACAGGGTATCCACAAACAGTATGTCAAAAGGCTGCACGCTAGCTGTTCGCCTTCTTCCAGGCCATCAATCGACTAAAGGTCGCTCGCCCATGGATAGTATATACATTAGCGCTACTCTGCGATTGGTCTGATGCGTGATATAGTAGTATATACATTAGCGTTACTCTGATAGATAGTAGTATATACATATATATAGTATATACATATATACATATATATATAGATAGATAGTAGTATATACATTAGCGTTACTCTGCGATTTGTCTGATGCGTGATCTGATTTGTTGGCTAAGCCTGACTGTAACCCAAACCCAAACTCTAACAATAACACTAATGCTTACCCTAGCCCTAACCCTAAGCGACTCCTTATCAAGCTCGAGCAATTGAAATTTTCTATGAAATCAAGAAAATATTCGAAGGCAAGTAATTTAAGAATCCTGGCATGCAGCCGCTGCCAAATAGATATTTGGGGGGGTGTCTTCATAATCAATCGGAGATTGAGGAGTAAATGGTAGCATTAAGGCGTGCCTTTAATTGCCCTAGCAGGCAATAAGCGTCTGGCTCAAAGAGAACTGAGAAACTAGTAAAATACGAATTCAGATTGCCTGACAAACATTCTCTACTTTAGAAGATCGCAAAATTAACGGTTTGCACTTCCTTTAAGCAATCCCTATGTTTATCAAGAAACCACTTGCCATAGTTTCACATTTTTATGTACGGGAAACTATAAACTGAGAATTGAATTCAAGTTCTGAGACGCTATTAAAAACACTGCATGCTTTTCATCGGGTACAACAACAAAAGCAACAAATTTCTTTTCTCCAGAAATGCAATTTACAAAGCAATTGAAGAATAGTAAGCAATTCTAAACGAAAATATCATAATAATTGCATTTGCTTAAGGTGGAGGCATCCTCTATAGCTTCAGGGCTAATCGAATTAAGAATGCCACCACCAATATCTGAGTATTTTCATAGACACTGCGAACTCACACTCGCTTAGAAGTACAGCAAATGAGGACATCGTCAAGCTATTGAACTGCGCGTACTACCGCCAACTTATCGTCAGTCAGAATCTGTGGGCCTTTACGACGATTTGTTAAGATTAGAAATACAGGAGAGTCGAACCAATCAAATATAGGTTAGTAGAGGGATGACACGGGTCAACCCTGCCTCGAGAAACGATGTCAAGCACCTTGGATAAAGTCGACAATGTCTGCCGGGGGGCTGTCGCTACTCGCTGGCCTAGGAATAGCGTCGGTAGTCCCTCAAGAAGTTAAGGAAGTCAACATCGGTATAACCACCTCGTTTGGAGGAATAAGAAGGCAGCAATATTTAGATTCAGATAGCTATTTGAGGCCATTGAACAAATGTTAATGGGGACGATTGATAGCTGATTCCTTCCGTCACAGCAAAAGCTACGACCCGCTTCTCTTGTGAACCGCTATTCTTGGCAATATTACAAGCTTTCTTGAGGGGCAAAATATGAGTGTTCAACTCAACACCAATTATTATCCTACCATATGCGGGAAGGAGCACGGGCAGCTGATTTTTCAGGAATTTTCTAACGTTAGTCGCCTGACGAATGGACCAAAAGGTCAAAAAAGGAAACGATTCTCGCCGCGGGCCACGCCGAAAGTAAGGAAGATCCGAGTTTACGTGCCTAATGTCTAAGAGTCTAAGAACAATCTGCCGGATGGATCGCTTTTCTTCTCAGAATGGTTATGCGGGGAGTGAATTCCGGCGTGGCGAAAGCAGAGCCAAAACTGAACCAAACAGGTCTAGTGGAAAGTGTTTAGTTTTCCACACCGGCTACCGGGGGTTTGGCTCCAATGCACGTCACCGATGATAGTACAAGACCCGTCTGGAGTTGAGAGAATTTTTTAAATTCGCCGATTTCAAATATATGGGTTCATGTGATATGAGCCTTGCTGTTGGATGGTGCTCTTGACTACACCAAACTATACGGTTCCGTGGATCAATACCATTTCTTAACTTGCAGCTCACCCTTCCCTGCTATGCATTTGTTCCTAAGACGTGTAAGTGCTATGGTCTTGAACCTGGTCGTAGTGCGACCAATGTCATAAACATATAAATGAACACTTTATCACAAAAACGTCTCCTTATAGCACATCCTTTTAGGCCATGCCTAGACTTCTACACAAGGCTTCAGCATGTCACCTTGCCACTGCCACGTATCACTATCTGTTTGCAGATAATCTGCAATATCTAACCAAATCAACGAAAACGATGGAAATATATTTGGACGACAAAACAAATAATCCAAAAATGAAATATTGATTTAGCGTGCGTCCTTTAAGACCACCCAGTCGTAGGCCTCAACAGAAATCCGGAGGATTTGGATTGGCTTTTGTTATATTCGATCATGACAATCAGGAAATTAGAATAATGATGTTACGCAGGAATCTGGGCCACAAAAACCTCAAGAAAGGAATTTTACACCCCCCTAAGGGGATAGGTGTGATCGGTTCCAGATGTCGCAAAGATGACTCCATTACATGGTGGTATTTGGTGCTCCATGAAAAGGCTACCAGCCTTCTCGGAGAGCTATACCCAAAATCTAGTGTACTAGTACTACCCGGATTAGTTGCAACTTACTTCATGTTGTATAATGTATTTTTTGTAATAGTACTTTTTTTTCAATTGGCGGATTCTCTTGCAAAGAAAGAAAGAGAGAAAGGTACAAGAGAACTCAACATATCGCGCGGGTTTTCGTAGAAAATATTAGCTAACGGCATCCAGACCTCGTGATTTTCTTGCGTTGCAGCCTTATCTTGGTGATCTAACAAAACAACCAGTATTTCATTAGTTTTCCTTACATAAATATTTTATAAGTAGCTCCTTGAAATTCATTACTTCCATTATCAAAGGTTCTGCTGTTGGTGATCCTGTAATCATTCAAAGCTGACTTCATCTTGTCTTTACTTCCTTTATTAAATAAACTTTGAAAGTTAAGTCTGTAATCTACACACGCAAAAAGCAGGAAAGTAATGCTCATTATAGTGCTTAGATAAGACATTTTGTTTGCATGAATTCATTCATATTTACGTAGCCCTTCTTAATTAACAAAAATTGCATCTTTTCTAAATTAGATTTCAGGACACGATGCTAAAGGACTTACCTCTGATGTCTGATGACTGAGCAGACTTTTTCTCCTCTACGTCGATTTGAGTCAACCACTAATTGCCTGTGCTGCGCTGCCAATGGTGAAGGCTTAATCTAGTGCGGAAATATTTAGGCGATATTCCCTTTTCTATAATGAAAAAAAAAAAATCTCGATGTAAATTGCACTGGCACAAATGCATTTCTTTCCTTTTCTCCTTCACGCGATGTGAAGCGGATTTGCAGTATTGATCTTATAGACCTCTCTGTCTCGAGAAAAACCGATCGATGGAAAACTGACGCAAGACCTAGTGGCTTTTGTTCAGCAAGAGGATGGGGAATTTTTCGGCTGCTCCCAAAATAAACCTTCATTCAATTTGTGAGGATGTGCCTTTGCTTGCATGTCTCCGACGCCTAGTGACTTTTATTGTCGACAGACGAAAACAAGTTACTCTTTCGTTGGCCCGCTGGCAGACCATGGAATATACTGCGAGAGAAGTTACATGCAGGAAGTACAAGGTAATCACAGCTACGTGGCAAGCAGATCGCGCATAAGGATTCTGCTTAGAAGTTAAAATATAAGACAAAAAAGAAGGGTCTATGTTGATATGCATTCCCTGACTTCAGGTTTCATTTCATACTAACAGCTACGGCATATGTATATGCAAGTATATGTAAGTATGTGTAAGAGTATATGTAATCATATATAGAGTATATGCAAGAATCGGATTAGATGATCAACAACAACAACAACAACAACAACAACAAACAACAACAAAATAAACGTTTCTCCGAAATTCAACTACCAAAATAAAATGCAACTCTAGAATGGAGATAGAATGAAATAATGCATAAAATCCAAACGCATTTGTTGGAGAAGCGAGACATCCTCTCTAGCCTGTGGCTAATGGGATTGAGGAGTCACCCGACTGAGTTCGAGTATCTATTAATACAAAAAGAAATCAAAACAAGCAAAAATCACTGCTTTGCATAACTTGCACGAACACTCATGAGTTGCCCAGATGTCAGTCATCGATCAGAGAAACAGAAGCAAAATAAGATGCGAAAGACCTAAAATGAATACTGCATTCAACTGCTTAGAAAAGAAATGGTGATTGATCAATCGAAGAGTGGATGTTGCGAGGGACTAGAAGGCAAGAGAATGAAACAACGGGGAAAAAAGCAGAGAGCTCATAGCGTCGAAGCTTAATACCGATGCCATCTATAAATAGGAGTCGAGAAAAAGAATACGGTCCCACGCACACCGATGCTTTGTTGCGATCAGAGGACATGCTCGAAACGTTTGACAACGGTTTACAAATAGCACTCAAACCAGAATCTCCGTTAAGGACTACGCTTACGGCATGATTGATGGGTAAAAAATTCACTTGTATATTTGACATAATCAATAAATCAGTAAAATAAATAAAGTACACAAACATAAGAAAAATGGTCTTTCTCACTTTCCAAATGATAAGAATATCCTCCTACAAGTATAGGATGCTTATAGTAGTGATTTTATTACTTTCTGAAAATTGTTTTAGAGTTATTAAGGTCAATATTTCTGTCACGAAGCTGGTTGAAGAATGTTGAGCCTTTGTTATTGATATTTTTCTGCCTGAAGTATCAGACCTAATTATTGGTAAAGAAAGTTTGACGGCCTCACTCATGCGCGTCTTTACTGCTGGGGAATAATAGGCGTAACACTTTTCAAACGACCTTGCCAGCTTCATGCAATGCCAGTCATGCATAAATAAGCACATTTAAGTTTAGTTTCATCTTCTGATTTTAATATTTCAAGGTGTGACAATGAGTTAGATGTAGGATTGCCATAGGTAAGAGAGGGAAACGATTCTTATAGCACGTCGTTGCAAATAAGAAATTCTCTTAAGATGTTTGTTGCAAGTAACGCCCCAGGCAAGACAACCATAGGTCATATGTGAGTGGAAAAAGCTATAATATAAAGATTTTATTGTGTGCTCATCAACAAAGTATGGGATTTGCTAGAGAAGACCACTGGCCCTCGTCAGTTTTTTCGAGAGTTCGGAGAGATGAAAACTCCATGCGAGACGTGAATCAAGTTTTAGTTGAGGTTCACACAACAGTTATTGTTTTTAGAATGGAATAAAAGTATCTCTGTCTCTGGCAGCGTTTAACGATAGCCTGTTGGCACAAAGCCAGTCTTCAATTTTAGTGATCTCACGACTCATCGATAATTTCAACTTTTTAAGAGATGAATTATTAAAGACTATAGCTGTATCATGCGCAAAATGCTGCGCAACGCCACTAGATAAGCAACAGTGAAAATCATTAATATATATCAGGAATAATAAAGGACCTAAGATTAAACCTTGCGGGACTTCGACATATTGGAGATTGCGTCATCAACAGCGACATATTGCTTTCGTCCATTGACGTATGATGAGAACCAAGACAGACAGACAAACGACTCTAACTCCGTATATTTCAAGTTTCTGCAAGAAAATTTAGTAGTTAACAGTATCAAACGCTTTTTTCAGATCTAGAAATGAACCACAAGCAAAGTCTCCACGATCCATTATGTCATATACGTGACTAGTAAGGTTAAGTAAAGCGTGCTCAGTCGAGTGTTGCTTGCGGAAACCGAATTGTAAGTCGTATATAAAGTGAGATCTTTCAAAAAATGCATAAAGACGCGCGTAAGTAGCTTTTTCTATGATTTTACTCAAGTTGGACAGCAAGGAGATAGGTCGATAGTTACTGCATATCTCTTTGGGACCAGACTTGTAGACTGGGATTACTTAAGCAAGTTTTAATGCATCGGGTAAGATTCTTTGCTTGAAGGACTGATTCACTACGAGTGAGGTCGGGGCCGCTAGCGACGATCAGCCATCTTAAGTATTTTGAACAAGAACACGAACAAGATATATTTTTTCCCATTAGCAAACAGCGTACATTAATAAATTCATCAATACAATGTCATGGCTAAACGGGAGGGAGGTCTCTTTGTAGCATAGCTAATCGGAAGAGAAGGGCATACCGTTAGTCTGTCTACAGCTTTCATAAAGAAGAACACTAGGCTTCACACTGCGCGTAAGCAAAAGCAAATACATGTACCGATAGTACCTGCATGATACAGCAAGAATGTGGTCTTGACAGCGCTTCATGACAGTCCGCGAATTTATTTTTTTAAATATATAAGCATATGTATTTGTACTTAATTTATTTCTTTATTTATTTCTCCTTCCATTTCGTTGGACTATTGGTATCACTATGCAAAAATTTGTTGGGACCTTGTAGGCGCGGTTTCCACGTCCCTGAGAACTATTTCAGTACTGGCTTGGAGGAGGGCAGACAAGTGTCTCTTAAATAGTACTTTACTAATATGAAGATCTATTTTAGGATTAAGCATATTATTGAACAATCTAGGACCCTCGTATCTAAGTGATCTAATGCCGTATTTTGCAGTGTGAACATTGGGTAAATCCAACTTTCCACCATCCTTTTACCTTGTATTCCTGGAACTATTATGCCGAAAGAGGGGTTTTAGAGCAGAGGGCACGTCGCCAGAGTTTCAATCGTACATGAAAAGACATCTGTTTAACTCTATCAGATCATGCGGCTTTAATATATCCACTCGCGCAAATAACGACGATAACGGTTCATGAAAATCGGAAAAGGACATCACCCTGATAGCTCGTTTTTGAATCTGACACAGCCTCTGCAAGATACTTGGAGTCGCAAAACCCCACACCAGGCACCAGGCACCCGTAAGATAGATACGATTGAAAAAGACTAAAATAAATAGTTCTAAGTGTTTTTCAACGGTGCGAAATGACGGACTTTAGCGAGGATTGCAACTGCCCTGTTCAATTTTTTTAGAAAGCTCTGCTAAGTTTTCAGCTTAGAGTGAAATCTATCAGGACGCGCAAACAAATAACTTTACATTTTTTAAAAAGAACCTTTATATATTCCGCAAGCGGCAAACTAAGCAACGGTTGTATGATGTTTCTTAAAAGGTGATATTCCAAGTAAAAGCTTGAGCTTAAAGAACGACTGTTCTTTTCTCGGGTAAAGAATGTAACGAGGAAATTCATTGAATATATTTGTGTGCATATGCCAATGGTGCTTGCGTGCGTGAGTAATGTGTCTACAACAACAACAACAACAACAACAACAACAACAACAACAACAACAACAACAATATTAATTTCTCTCCACAAATGTACAGTACAGGACCAACCTCCAACGTTCCAAAGGGCTAAATTTAATGATTAAGCTATTGTCCTTGCGTGTCAAAATGGAAGGCAATACTTTTCAAACTTAACGTTTCTTAGAGAAGGGGGCATCCTGCATAGCTGTAGCTAATCGAGGATGAGGATCGAGGATGTCACCTTGGTATGAGCGCCAACTTTTCAGTATAAATTGACTATAAGTACTTAAATACCGATAGAAAGGGACAGAAGAAAAATCAAACAATAGCAATGAAAGAAACCGAAGAGACAAATACCTCGGAATATGCAACTTTGAATCCTACTAAGAATCAAATACTTAATCATTAATGTCATCAATGCGATCTCATGAAGTCCTGGCTAACGTTATCTAGTTCGAGGTATTGTTGCTTAGTGTACTCACTATACTCAAAGGAAAGACGGTTACCGTGCCAAGTGCAATACGTCAAACGATAGCATCTTTCGCGGATAAAAGCGAACGTCTTTTAGTCAAGAATATCGGAACTATAGCATAATGCGAACTCGCTCCTTGTAGTAGCAGCTTTATAAAATACAAACACATCGCGTGCACGTCAAAATAATGCAAGACAATGAAAAAGTAAAGATCATCAAAGAACCGAGATAACAAATTTAATCTTTAACTCGACAATCCCTTAGTAAACATATCAAATAAGTGGAGTAGTCGTAAAGGTCATCTAATATACAACCGCATCGCCGAATAATGTGCAAATCAAGTACATAAATAAAAACTAAAAAAAAAATAATAATAAAATAAAAACGCACACTAAGCATATTTAGCCAGGAATAGAGTTTTCATTTCTTCTTGGAAAGTCGCTTTGGAAGTAGTGAATTTAATATTAATCTCGGAAGAGATGCACCTTGAAACTTTATGCTTTTAGTCCCATGTTTTTCTGTTCGTCGTGATGGTATTATAAGTTTTGGACAATGCCTCATACGGGTTTTCCGATCAGGCGCGCCATATTTGTAAAATTGATGGAGACACTTTGGAATATTTTTTATTGCGCCAGTCACGCATCAAGAGGCAAAATTTAAGCTGAATGACATCTTCTAGTTTTAATATTGTTAATCGTGAAAAGAGTACAGACGTTGGCTCTTGAAAATCAGAGAACGATATTATTCTTATCGCGCGTTGCCAAAGTTTCCAGATTCTGTTTAGATCTTGTTTGTCGGAAAGACCCCAGGCGAGGCACCCGTAGGTCATGTGAGTGTGAAATAGACTGTAGTAAAGTGCTTTTAAAGTCGGGGCATCAACATAGTGCCGTATTTTATCTAAAAGCCCGTTAGAACGTTAAAGCTTTTTTGAGAGCTCCGCAAGAGGTGTTCTCCAAGAAAGATGAGGGCCCAATAAATCACCCAAATACTTAGCGTTATTGGACAGAAACACTCGTTTATTATTATTTTGATAGAGAGCTCATAATCGATCTTCTTGTTTTTCTGGCGAACGTAAACGGCTTCTGTCTTACCCGCGTTAAGAGAAAGACGATTGGTACATAGCCGGTCAAACATTTAATATTAGGAATATAAATAACAAATATAAATATGGAAAAGCAGAGGGCCCAAGGTGGATCCTTGAGGCACTCCGAAATCTAATCTACATGTTTCGGAGTTCACGTTTTTTATTGCTACAAACTGCCTTCTTCAACTTAAATACGACCTAAACCAGTTTAGGGTGACACCGCGAATGCCGTATATTTCAAGTTTACTTAGTAGCATGTCTTGATTGACGGTATCAAAGGCCTTAGGTGAGTCAAAAAATAACCCACATCCAAATTCACCACGTTCTAGTGTGCCATGTAAATTGCTGACTAAAGTAACAAGTGCATGATCAGGCGAATGCGTCTTCCGAAAACCGAATTGGAGTTCATAAATTAGTTCGAATCGTTCAAAAAACTCATATAGACGGGTATACATTGCCTTCTCTATAACTTTACTTATGTTAGATAATAGAGAAATAGGTCTGTAAATACTGCGATTTTCTGGAGAGCCAGATTAAAGACTGGGGTAACTTTCGCTTAATTTTAAGAGTTCAGGGAATGCACCTTGTTTGAAAGATTATTATAAAATGAAATCGGTACAGAGAGCAAGGAAGAACCTATTTTAAGTAAACGACGAGGAATACTGAAGGGACCAGAAGATTTGGTAATATTATATGAGTTTATGATATTCATCATCTCGTTAGGTTAGGTAGGTGCTAGAAATAGGCTATGATTAGCAGGAGGTGGCATGTACCTCCTGAAATTAGATGTTGAAGCTGGTGTTTCAGCTCTTAGTCTTTTACCGACGGAGGAAAAGAAGTCGTTGAAAGCAGTTGCTATGCTTTTCGGTTCACTAACCAGGCGTTCATTGCAGTTACGAATTGTTGTGGTCATGAACTTTCGCTTTTTAGCAAGGTTAATTACCGACCTTATGCCATCCCGAATTCTCTTTACGTTATTCTGATTTTGGAGAAAGAAATTTGTATGGTGAAGAGTTTCGATGTTTCTTCTAGTTAAAATACCTTTTAATTTTCTTTTGCTGGTTAGTTTCTTTCAATTGAAACAATTATCTCTCACTTTCATGGCCTGTAGTATTTTGGTTGTAATCGAGACTTCTTTTGTAAACTTACTTCCTTTTTTACAAAATTTTGTATGGCGCCATTGCATTTAAAATGTCAGTAACTTTGTTTATCAGACAATTTGTTAAAGTGCGGGTGTTTGTTTCGTTGCCGAATATGGATTCCCAGTTCTGAGACGATAATTCTTCTATAAACTCTTGAAGTGCTTGTACGAGCGGCTATATATCACTTGATTTTTTACCTCGGTCTTCTTCATACTGTAGTTAGTGAAAATAGCAAATTGGGGAAAGTGAACCGATAAGGCGCATGTTAAATTCCCACTTATTGACTAGTACTTTACATCGTTGGTAAATATGTTGTCTATGAGAGTTTGAGATCGCATTGTGACTCGGCTAGGATGCAAGATTAATGGACGGATTTTATGCGACGATAGTACATGTGTGTTTGTGCTGGTTTGTGTGCGTGTCTGCACCAAAGGTGGAGGCTCTACTAGTTGGCCGGCTGATAGAAGTTTGTTTGGGGTTTGCCAGTGACGGTCAACGTCAATGACCGGGAGATACAATTGGGTCATAAGAAAAAAAATTCTTTACCGTGCGCCGGAAGCGGAATAAATCTACTGTTTTCTACATCGTGAAACCCTGACAGCAAAAAAAGATTTCACCAGAACTGAATGAGGTAACGAATGTTTGTATAAAAACTAACTTCATCAAAAAAAGCGCTGTAAATTCCGGATGTTTTCCCAAGCTTTGTAAGGCGTTGAAGCAGAGCCTCTTTTCTCAGGGAGGCTAGGTGGCTGTCGAGGGTGCTAGTCCTGAATCGGCTGTACGAACAGAGGAATGAGGTATCTTCTTTTCTGAGTGAAGAAGAATCCCACCTAGTGCAACAGTTCATCAACGCGAACTTCATTGCCACACTAGCCTACATATGATATTTTTAGTCTACTGAACCATCTAAATATTGAGCTTCAAGGGAGAAACAGTGACATTTTTTGTGTCTCTGACAAGGTTCAAGAGTTAAAGAAACTTTCTTTGTGGACCAAAATAACTCAGCAAGAGAGCATGAATATGTTCCCGCTACTCTCTGACATCCTGGAGACAGCACCTGAGGTTTTAATAAGTGATTTGGCTTCACATCACCTCTCGCAATATTTTAAAAAGTTTGAGGAGTAATTTCTTAATGATCCCAGAAAAGGAAACACGTGGGCAGTGGATCCATTTTTGTTGGACCCCTCTAAAAAGATCTTGCTCTGCCGTCAGACCTAGAATGCCAGCTTCTAGATGTCTCAACTGACAGCACTTTGAAGAAACATGGAACAAACTAGACTTGAACACGTTATGGATTCATGTCTTAAAGGAGTAGCGATTTCTTGCTCTCAGCCAGGCCGTAAAACAGCTGTGTCGGTTAATAGCAAAATACCTGTGTGAATGAGCCTCCTCAATTGTAGCCTCAACCACGAATATATCTAGAAATAGGCCTTGAACAACACTTGAGGCCACTCTGAGACTGAGCCTTTCGCCCATTCCACCACAGCTGGATCAGATTATGTTTGAGAAGCAGTTTCAAGCATCTCATTAGCAAAGAGCTGCTTATTATTTATTGTTAATAGTGTTATAAGAAGGTTTTGTTGCGGACTTTAAAAAAGGACAGGCGAGTTATTGAAACTTGTAATGGTACGTGTGTTTGTGCCAAAACAAAGCTATCATTCGTTTTGCACTGTTTTACTCTGTATTTCATCATAACTTTTATGTGCTATCGTTATTGACTGTTAGTTTTGTGACTTTATTTCAGTGAGTGTTAATCGGTTTATAATTCACCAATTATGTTTCTAAATCTATTGAATTATCCTCTTTAGTTGGTGATTTTTATCAAATGCAGTATAAGCTCTTAACAGCTAGTTTTCGCAGTAACAAGCAAGTTCGATGATGATCTTGACGTGTAACTTGCTACATAATGAATTAGAAGAACACTAGTAAATGCTATTGCGACGCGGGCTGCTGTACACTGGAAAAGTTGGGCCGAAAGGAGAAAAAGGTTGAGAAACCCTGTTTTAGTGCGTTTAAACTTACGTCTCATGCTTTTGTCACCAGGACCTTCATCAAACATTTTCTTTGAGATAAATTACCTTAGATAGTCTAACTTCTTATTTACTTTCCAATCCGTTGGAGCAATGCTTTTGTATTGCATGTTTCATTCATAATACGCAATATGTAAGTAGTACATCTCAATTCCTTTTGGATAACTAGTTTTTGAATTGTTAAGGCGACGCAGTCCTCTTAATATGTATGATAGGTCTTCAACGTGCAGTCTGCCAAAGCCAAATGGACAGAAAAATGTTGCACAGGAAAAATCCGTTCCCAGCTCGAAAACTGTTTCCCTTTCAGAAGAAACATGGCGGAGCGATTGGATTACAGTGAGAGCTGCACATCTACCTAGCTTCAATAACCGTTGAACACGTGACATCTAATTTAGTGCATCTATGCCTAACTTGGTGTTAGCCACGCTTTCTATGTTTCGGTGGTAGATGCTATGGCAACAAGAATATCATCATGGCTGTAGGCTGCGCAGGTCTATATGCGCATTTAAGTTCATATTAGCTCGCTGGACACCAAAATGGTGATGCAAAAACGCTAAAAAGCCCACCTATCCCTTAACTTCATGCCAGCGGATCAGCATAGTTACATGATTTCTGTCAGGCGAAGATGTCGGCGTGCGTAGGCGATGGCAGGAAAACATCTCGCCCCGGAAAAGATATTTAGCTTTCTAGTAGAGATATCGAACTTATCTAGATATATCTAGAGATATCTACCTAAAAATAAGATATCTATCTAGAGATAACTTATCTAGAGATATCTAACTTCCAAAGTGCGCCATCTCAGCTTAAACATTAGAAATAAACTTAGCATCTCACGTAATTAATCAGAAGCATGAGATTCAAAGGTATTCATTAGATTGAAATTCATTCCTGAAAAATTACAATAAAGATGCCTAAACATCACTTTGAAAAGTGAAACGCGATGTTTAGCAGAAACGTTTTTTCGCACTCCATTTAACACGTTTTTTATTCTATCGCAAAGCAACAAGGCGCTAAAAAAAATAATTTTCAGCTTCAAACGGTGCAAGAACAACAAAACTTATCATAAACTTCACGAACATATAATTCACTGAAGCTCAGTTTTATGTTGTGTATTTAGTCATGTGATATGCACTTGTGATCTTAGTTAAGAGCGCGATAAGGACAATATCAAATTAGATCGGAACTAGCGCAACAGTTAATCTGTATATTATGTCAAGATCAAGAAGACATATACGTACCAACAATTCCAACAAAAGATTGGTTCAAAGAAATGGTTTCGGAGGGCAACCAGAATAAAATGTTATTTCGGGGGTGGGGGGGAGGGAGCAATCCAGAATAAAAGGTTGTTTCGGGGGGCAATCCAGAATAAAAGGTTGTTTTAATCGCAGCATGAGGTTGTTCGGAGAACAATCGGAACGTAAAGTTGTTTCGGAGAAGAATTCGAACGTTAGGTTGCTCTGTATGGTATGTATGTATGTATGTATGTATGTATGTATGTATGTATGTATGTATGTATGTATGTATGTATGTATGTATGTAT
>QQSS02012677.1:0-19671 GCA_003687565.2 Craspedacusta sowerbii | reverse complement strand
TATATATATATATATATATATATATATATATGTATATTACTATTTTATTTTACTTTGCTTTTTTTTGTTTAAAAGGAAGCCATTCAGTTGCAAGCAGGTTACCAGCAGACTTGGCAGACAGAACTTGGCGTAGGTTGGAGTATTTGTTGGAGCCATCAAGGAGCCTTTAAAAAACAATTTCAAATTCCTTAGTTTTAGGAAAAATCTTGAGCATGCAGAGCTTAATTCACCACCCATCGTGAATATCTCAGATTGCATGAAAAAAATCATGTCAGCGACAATGGATATGCTCAAAGTCGTATTGAAATCTGATGATTCCCACATACGGCGAAACGCGTCTGGCGGGGGGTGGGGGTGGGGGAGGAGGAACTGGTGAATTTCTTAGCGTGGCTGATTTTGGAATATCTTCTCTATTCGTCGCTAGGCCGGTACCACGTCTTTAACAAGATTGCCTGAACGTGCACCAGGTCCACATCCATAGACGGTATGATGCGTATGTAGGTACGTCATCTGTCACTAACTACACGGCTGCAAAATGCAGCAGGTCTATATTCAGTAGACGGTATAACGCGCATGTCGCTATGCCACATGTAACTACATGGCTGCAAAGTGTAGCATGTCTGTATGCATTAGACGGTATGCCGCTGTCAAAGCTCAGACTATCATAAATGCATTCCAAAGGTGGGCGACGCAACCACAAATATGGCATATCGGGAAGTTTCTACGTGCCTGGGAGATCCCATACGCGCGCACAGGGAATCCAAGGATTACCAAATTTCTAACGTAGAACCAGACACGAGCAGCCAAGGCGAGTGAACGTTTTTAATGCAACCAAGAGTAAGGCGCATAAACCGGCACAAGCTGAGTGGCACAAAGATGGCCGACTCTGACTCTTATAAACTTGCCAAACGCTACCTGCACACTGGGCTGCGGGGTTTCAGTAGCAAATGGAATACGGAATCGAGGAATGGAAACCTACATGCAATTAAATCTAGATCTTCGCGTCACAAAAGCCATCTTGAATGGGCAGACAGCGGGCTTTTGAAGCCCACTACAGGTTAACGGCATTACCATGGCAACAAAATGATATTATCGAGACGTCAACGCTTAGCGATTTCGCAGATGCTTGAGGGACGCATCATTTCTATTTGCTCCAAACAGACTTGCAAACAAGACGCGGATAAATTACGGACCTGCTCAAGTACAAGCCGCAGTTTGAAACATGCCCCTGTGTACTTTCGGAGCGGTCATAAATTCTAGAAAATAAGCGAAAAACTTTATTTTAGTCTTCGAACCGAGGTCGACGGTGGCAAATGAGTACAGTCCACCAAACGCTGACGTTGCTTAGGCACCGTCGGAGTGTGACGTTTCTTCCCTCATGCGATGTCAAAACAGAACACGGTTTTCCCTGAAGCACGAGAACGATTGACATTGCAATTCCGGTTCGTATAATTTCACATCGAACGAGCCGAGAACAGTAAAAATTTAAAATTTTTAAACAAGAACCGCAAAATTAGCCCCAAAATACCTCCACCTCGGATATATACATACATTTTCGCTCCGTAAAGAGACGGTCTGAATGCATAAGTTTTTTTTTCTTCCAGCGATCGAATGCAACAGCAGCATATTGAGTCCAGGATCATGAAGCTACTATGGTGGCAGATCCGAAACTCTTAAGCGCTGAACGATTTAAGAAATTGCTCAGCAAAAGGGATTCCGAGGTCATTGACAGCAAACATATACTACGTCATACGCTGTCGTGTAGCAGACATGAGTTTACGTGTCTTGTGTTAGGGCACAAGAACAATAAAAAAGATTAAAAAAAGATACGACTCAAAACGATCGGGAAGATGTGAAAATTAAAATAATTGTAGAATAGGTCCAGCATAAAGCAATCGCTCCACTGATGCCATGGCAATCCAAACGCCATGGGGGTTATCTTCCGGCATCGAGGAACATCGCTCGTCAGGCAAAGCTTAACGACACTTTCCGGAACTCGGCAAGGCGGCCATTCGGAAGCCGTTCCCTTGGAAAAAAATCTCCGGAGGAGTTTCACACGCTTTCCGTGTATGAAGTGTGCATAAAAGGTCATAACAGAAACCACCAATTAGCTGACCTCCTAGGTGGCGAGTCAATAGCATTGCCCATCTACAAAAAACCCTCGTCCATGTGCATTATTTCAGGATAACTGCATTGAAACCTGATGAACTTCCGTAGCCCTTTTCAGACATGAACATTCATAGCAAATAGAATAAACAATTGCAGTCTGGGGCATTACAAGACGTCCAAAGGTCTTCAGGGATAGCATCCTGGATCCGTGCTATCTCAGCTACTTAAAGTAAAAATAAGGCGGAAAATTGGAAACATCTTTAATAACCTAATTGTAGCTCTGACAAAACCAATTAAGAAAAACCTTTGCAAGCTCTCGTTTAGAAGTGCTGATAAATTAAGCTGAAAATTATAAATTGTATCAATTCAGTATTTCGCTTTAGACAGCCTTATAATATTAAGACGTTATAGGAAACATCTTTAATAATCTAATTGTGGCTCTGACCACAACAATCTAATTGAAGCTCTTAGGTTAGAATTGCTGATAAATTTATGATCAATTGGATCACTCCTGAGACCCTCCTCAATCAATCTTTGACAAATTTCATGTGGAATTGTCTACGCCGTTGATGATGATCACAAATCCATGCATTTTTAGCTTAATGATTCTACCATGATTTTAGTAAAGCAATCTATGTTAGGCAGTTTGACAATAGCATGTTTTCCGCTTCCGAATGCAGAAATTGCGCTTAAAGTCAAACGGGTTAAGTGAAAAATAAACAATCAACTAGATCAAGCATTGCAATTGAAGTTTCAAACGGAGTACCTTAAACTTAGTACAACATTCTTAACAAAACATTGATTAGGAAACACAAACAAGACAATTATTCAAGCTATCCAATAGGGGAAAAAATCCTCATTCAGACTAGGTTATTAAATTCGATAGCATTTGAGTATAATTCAATCAAAATTACTTATAATACAGCATACTAAATCACACATTAAATAGGATATAGATGGTGCAATTTTTCATACAAGAGAATTGACAGAGCAAAGACAACAACTGGTGACACTACAACAATAAAGAAAAATGCATCACGAAAGTGAGACGGATCTCTTACCCAAGATGAGAACGACGAATTCGACGCCGAAGACGATGTGGTCGTAGAAGACGTCGTTGAACTCGTTGTGTCGACACTGTGCCGTTTTCTGTCCGGGTCAAAAGTCGAATTCTTTTTCTTCACAGCCTCGATGAAAAGAATGTCCTCTTTCCGAACTTTGTCACTAATTGCATATAAGTTTTCAGCGGAGAGGGACCGATTGGCAAGGGGTGAACCGCAGTCAGAACTTTGGGACGGCGACCGAGTACCATATGGCGTATTGCGAACAAACTTAAGCATTTCCTTGTGCTCACGAGGAATTAACTAACGCACTTATTGGATTATGATACTGCCTTCTGTCTCTCAGTAGAAACCGAACCTGCGGCTTCGCTAGGTAGTTCGAGCGTATAGCACAGTTAACGGCTGCTATCATAACCATGGCCAGAAAGGGGTGAAGAAAATTCGACCACCATTTTGTAGCGCATTCAGGAAAATCTTGTCAAGGTGAGCGATTCCAGCGCCTCACAATTCTTACGATAACGCTAACAGCGCCAAAAAATAAAGATCCTATCCTTCACGAGCCCAACAAAATCACGTGCCTGAAGCATTCAAATCAACCCCGAATGTTTACAAACATCAAGCTCTCGCCAATCCGTCGTACGCGAATTCCTACTTGTCCCCTTTCGCGCTCGCTGTGTCTAAATGATCACTAATGCCTGTTGTCGCCATTCGTGATAACTTGCGCCCTCTTTGGCGGAAGCCATGATTCTAACGAGCTTCCGAGGCGAGTTAGAAAGACGGAGGTGCAGAACCCCCTTAACGTCGCCATGCTAAGATCGTCCTTAAGAATGCGGCACAGACTCCGAATATTTTTCACTCGTTAATCAGTGAATAGCTCAAGTTTAATTTACAAAAAACGTTTTTGGACTTGTGCGAAAGTTTGTGTTGAACAAGCAACAAAAAGCTGGTGTTGCGAAATATGCGGCACGCAGTAATAACCCCCTGAATAGTACCAATATCACCTCTGTAATTGGGCAATCTCTGATCTGCTCAAATCGGTCAGTAAAGTCTGTCATGTCTCAGTAATAGCCATCATTAATGGAGCACTTACATCTGTTTATAATTGCCGACTGATTTCTTGCTCAAGCTGAGCCGGAGTCTGTTAGGTCAGTGGATGCTTATGATTCCATTCCGAATACCACTACTTCCAGGTCGAACTGGCCACGTTAATTTCTTGGTCGACCTGACCACGGTAATTGAATGTCCAGCTGCTGTTACCTAGCTCTGGCATAACGGATCGCCTTGGACCAAAGAGGACTCAATGGCACGGAGCCGCTGGCTGCGTTTTTACTTCGTGTGCTTGAACCCTTGTTCAAAACTTGCAATAATGGGGGTGTGCGGGCAACGCCCTAACTTCCGAGGAGAGGGGAGACTATAATCCAAAGGGTGCAACCAGCAACCCCTCTTAGCCCTGTCAATCGCCAGTATCTGTGTGGTTGGACCTTCCAAGTGACAGTTATTTCTCAAAGTTCTGGTGATTTACGATTGACTGCTTGTACATGAGATCTCGAGAATTACTTTAATACCAATGCGTCAGTGCTAACCTCGTGACCAGCCTTAGCCTATATTAATATTAAGAAGAACTGCGCTGGAACCTCTCAGTCGACGACTGTGCTCATTGTCAGGATGATGATTGTAGAATAAAGTTTAGGAGTACAGATTCCAAGAGCAATAATCACACTCTGATTGAAGGGGTGGGAGCACATCAGCTCCAGACTCCATATATAGTCCACATTATTCGTCTGGCTAAAACGACAGGGATCCTCTCGTAATTCAAATAAGTTTAGTCTTCAGTACTGCAGTCTCCTCTGCGTGCTAGTAGTGCGTTAGTGTACAAGCGTTCTCTGCGGCTGGAGCCCACGTGGCTTTGTTTGAAGTCGCTTCCGTTTGGCTTCCCTAACAACTACCAATGCTGAGTTGATACGTTTGTTTTCATTCCGAGCTATGCCTTTTTTAGTTTTTAAGCCCACAAATGAATACAATATCGATACTAATTGAACCAAAAGAGTCGCCATGAACCAGCGGTCGTAAAAACATTACTGGCGCTTATACTGTACTGCACTTAATTCTGTTCTACTTTATAATGCGGTGAGAATAGAATGCATTGCATCGGACAGGTTATCAAAGCCTTGCTTTTGTCACCAGCCTAGGGGCAGAAATTAGACTCTTGCCTTCTCGACTTGACGCTCTCTTGATGATCTCATAACTCATGGCGACGTTTTAGTCAGCTTAATCTTGACTAGAGCAGTAATCTTTGCAGTTGCTAACAAAGAGTGCCTCCTGATTTTTTTTGGGCTCAGATACGCGAAGAAAAAGGAAACATTATGATGATGCCCAATGGCGAGGATGGGCAAATAATAATGCTTTGTAATGTGACAATGTTCTTGAAGTCAACCTGAAATAACATCTTGTATGAAGCCAAGTCGAACTAACATAAACATCAACATAGTTAATGTGCTATAAGAAGGTACGATGCGCTCGTTGCAGTGGGCGAGATGGCATAAACCATGCCATGAAAAGCGTAGAGTTTTCTCGTTGAAACTTCATGGCATACTAAGACATTATAAACTAGTAAACGAATAATTTTGATGAAAAGTTGGATGGACGGACTGCATATGTCCAAACGTGAGAAAAATGAATTAGTCATTTGCTTTGCTGCTTCCGAACACCGCTTTTCGCGGAAATTCGAATAAGAGCTTCGATTGATTGGAGTTTTGACTGTGTGAAGCATTTTGTGGAACAAAGCTTTATTTCTTCGTCCTTGACAGCACTGTTAGTCATTTTTTATTTATTTAAATGCAGCTTTCGCCATAGAGAATATTACAAAGATAGGATAATACATACAAAGGTAATAAAGACAAATAGGACAGTTGCTGTTAGTCCAGTTTCATCGCTTCCGGGCATGGATCCCCTAGAAGACTGTGGGTCTCTTCATAGGCCACCAATAGCATATTTCATACTCTATGTAGACTTTTCTTATAGAGGGTCCAATGATCACAGTGTTTACAGAGTAGAATTACAGATAACAAGTTTATGAGGCAACGTTGGCTTCGGCAGTGTACCTGAAGTGACGTACTATTGCTTCTTCTAGATAACATGTGTAATGGTTCCCGTCAATTCTAAGCAGGAGAGGGACATTTTCTTAACGGCGATTCCTTTGAGGTTGGGGAACAGTCAAACATAGGTATGTTGTGTGACGTTCAATAAATGGTGATTATACGTGAGAACAACGTAAACGAGTGAGAATTTTCAACGAAACTAATGTTGCAAGCGCCTTCCGGTATTCAATATAGTAATTTAAGGTGTGAAGACTCCAGAAGAAATCTTTTGGTCTCGTTTTTGAATGTATCTGTTGTTTTGCTTTCTTTAGCCTTGTTGCTTTTAAAACGATTCCAGATATAAGGCCCACGTACTATGATACTGAGTTTTTTATGGCTAAGAGGAGCCTTTTTTTCCTTGTACCCGTGCCTAGATCATGGCTAAGCCTGTGAAAACGCTCTTTATGGAGTGAAGGAAGTAGGCAATGCTCGTGCTTGAACATAAAAACAAGAGCTTGCATCAATTAATCTCATGCACATTAAGCACAATTAATTGCCCCAATAATGGTTTGGAGGGTGAGGTTTTATCTGCTAAGATGATGATGCGTGCCAATCTATTCTGCAATATGTGGATTCTTAACAACTTTGTTTTGTGTGTAGCTGTTTATGTTATATTTCCAAACCATAAGAAGAGATGCCGACGAAAAGTAGAATTTTCTACTTGCTACTTGGCTCAGGTACTTTCTGGCTCTAGCCAACATCCTTGTGCTTCTCAACAATGAAGATATCTTTGGCTCAAGTTAAATTTTTATCCAACATAATACCAAAGAATTTAACAGAGAAGGATCGCTTCATTCTGTTTCCAACAATGAGTAAGGCAGGTACAGCTAGCAGAAAACTGTCTGTGTCTTCTTTTCTACCAATGACAGTGTACCTGATTTTCTCAAGACTTAGTGACAAGCAGTTGGCCTACCAATGTAAACAGCTAGAAAATATTAACCCATTGTCTTTACTTTTCGGGGTTTCTATGTGATCTGAATATAAGTTTAATATCATAAACTATCTTTAATGCCAATTTTAAAAGTCTATTGAAACTATTTAAGTGAGTAGAGGATTTGCAGGTTGAAATGGAAAGTAGGGAGACCTCGAGTAGTAACCTTCGTAACGTTCATCATAGTGGTCTTGGTCATGTTTTCGGCTGGCGTCCCATCCATCAATAATGCAACGCGAGCTGCTCAAAGTGCCTCAAGGAACCTTCTTGCGTCCATCCAAGCGAAGATGTGCTGTTACCGGCTGCTTCTTCTGCCTAGCCAACATGCTTGCAACTCTTGGGAAGAGCTTTGCGGGCGAGGCAGCCTTTTTCCGTTAGCACGCAAGCAAAGGCGTGTGCCACCTATTCGGTTAGTTCTGCTGCTAGCCGACGTTCTTCTACGCACACCGGCTGTGCCTAGATGCATTGGCGTCACTAGGAGCTTGCGGGGGGTGCGGGTCGCATCGGGTGACACCATCATGACCTGACATTCTATAGTACAGGAACATGTGGTCTATGGTGCTCAGTGAAAGTCTTGAGGGCGACACCAAGAGTTTACCGCACCGGGTGACACCGATCCTAGCGACGCCACTGCCTAGATGGGTCCAGATAAAGGACGGAATAGCGGTTCTTCACCACTCTCCAACCCAGCCTTGTGTTAGCCTGAGGTAGGATTAGGCATCGGTAATATCGTGACAGGAAAAACTGCCTCTTTCAGAAGCTGCCCTGCTTGTTCTCTTCTTCATCACCTGCCCCTCTTGGGGCAATGCGTGCAAATTCGTAGCCTACTTTCACGATGGCCGCGGCAAGTGCATCCATCATTGACACCGGAATTTCTTGCTCTAGCGATCACAGACTAGTTGGAAACGGCAATGTATGCCCGTGGCCACACCACACCTCATTTTTTACTGCCTGCACGCACACGATTAATGTCTGGTCTGTATGGCAAGCCAATTTTTTTTGGGGAAGATTCTACAACCCTGGTTTTCTTTCCGACAGTGTCGGGAGAATTTGTCAAAGAGTCAACGAGTCTATAGGCAGCTTCGTATGAATAGCATGCTTGCAGCCATTAAAAAAAATGCGTTTGTTGCCAGCACATGCCGAGGTGTCGTAGGACCATTACAGGCCAAGCAGAAAGTGATACTTCCTTAATATTAACAACTGAATTCCACGAAATTCACCATGAAATTTCATGACTGGGAAAGATAAAACATCATATCAGGTCTGGCATAAGTAGGTTACAGAGGTGCTAAAATAGAACTCAGTAATGAGAACTTACTGCTACTACTTGCTACACGCTATTCTTAGCAGTTATTAGATCACACTCTGTGGCCCTCTGTTTTTAAATAAATACACAAGACTTGATGACTGTTCTAATACTAGGGAGCAGAGAAAGCGAGCAGGACAGGCAAATGGGAGTCATCTGCTAGGAGTCTAATATTCTTTGTCAAGCTCATTCCGAGAGCATCGAATTAACCGGTTGGAATCTTCAAGCCAAAAGGCAACTACAAGCTTTATGTGATAAATGCAGTACCTACAACACCGCGATGTCAAACCAGTGCTGTTTCTGCTCGATCCCGCGGCTAGTGGCTTGTTGGTAGAAACAATCCGGAAGATGTTCGGGAATCAGCAGTAAAAGGATGAACAAGAAAGAGTTGGTGAAGAGTATTGGGAAGCAAATCTTCTGGGAATTCTAAGAATCTCCAAGGTCAAACTTCAAACAAAGTAATCGACACATTCAAGGCCGCTGCCTGCGTGGTAGTTGGTCAGTCGTGAATATCATAGAGCAGCATTGGTGCCAGAAATAGACTTGACTCTAGAGTGGATCAAAAATGCGTCAGAACTTTTGACCCAAACAAAAGATTGCGATTCCGATCAGAAGCAGTGCAAGGCAGAAGGTTCAGCTGATCATTTAGCTTAATATGAAGGACTGATAGCCATGAAAACATGATGTGGAATAGTCATATCTATTGAAGCATAAAGACTCACAAATTTCAGGCACATAATTCTACGAGGTCCGATGCTTAGTTTTATTAGGGTTCATCAAGTTGAATAAAAAAAATGTGCGTATTGGAAACTTCTTCGTTCTTTTTTTTTTCGTTGCTGTTTTCACATCAAATCAGACATCATTAATTGTCTGCATCAGGTTCATCGATATGTTAATTTCAATTTGCGCGGCCATGTATTTCAAATCATGCAAAATGAACAAAAAAAGAAAATCACCTGTTATGCACAAAGGAGTTGAAATAGTTGTAAGGCAGTGGGGTCATAATCTTTAAACTACGTATACGAGGCTATAAGCAGGCCTATGATTGCCGTTTTAAAGATAGATATAATTGATGTAATTGATAGCGCCTGTACATTTGATATTAAAGCTCCCATATTTTTTAGTGCGTCTAGCAGGCAACCGGGAGCATGGAGAAGGCGCTAGATCGGTTGGCATCTACAAACGAGTGGAAAGCAAAAAATTCAATAAATACATTTGGGAGTTTACGATTGCACCAAGCATGCATGAACATGCTAACGTTTTGTTTAATCACGTTCTGACGTGTCACTATCAAAATTGTAAAGAAAAAAAAAAAGAAGTAGGCTCATACAAATCTGAAAAAGTAATTAATCTGATTGCCTGTTTTTGTAACTTTGATATCCCCTATTGATTTCTTAGCGCCAGAAAGCCCCCAGGTCAAGCAAGAGATTTAATGGTCTTTTCATGAACGTAGTGGCAAATTTTAGACCAGAGATCATTTGCTTTTTTATCCACTATATCCAACAGTGGTCTTGATCGTCAATAAATATTTTCACGTGTACCACAAAACTTACAATCTAGTTCTTCGATTCCTTCCTTTCTTCGATTTCCTTTCCTTTCTTTTTTGTCTTTGTTCTGTAGCACGTAAACGACAAGCTCGAGGTCATAATTTGGGTTAACGAGACACTGGTCGTGAAATTCACAGAGTATGGTTATCTTAAGATTTCCTACTTACAAGATTACTTCTTTCTTACTTCTTTGTTTCTTACACTTGGTGAGAAGCGGCAACGAGTGGACCTTGTGAAAGAGCGCCAAGGTCGTAAAATTTTTCAAGGCAGGATGCAGACAATATTTCTGGTAAGCTAAGAGGAGTTTCTAAGCGAGCTCCATGCTGGTTGAATCATGTTTCTTCAAGAAGCTACTAGTGAGTAATGTAGTTGCATCATGCTACATATTAACCATCTTTGGATCGCTGCTGTGATCTGTTTATGCAGTCTTGTCAGTTTAGAGGAGAGTGCCGAGGTTAGCATCAATTTACTGTCTCGATCAAGGCAGTAAGGACAAATATAAAATATGCAGGGCGGGTTCTAATATCAGTCTTAAACTTGACGTAGTAAACCACAAAGCAAATATAAGTAGACTTTAAATAATAGAATATACTTAACAGTCAGGCAAACCTTTGATAGCGTTTGCCTGCTACATAATCCCTTGACTCTTGTTCCTTTAAAGGCTTCTGTTAAACTTCTGTTCAGCAACTGTGACAACTGACAACTCCCTACTCAAGGATCGCCCTTCGTATTTCAAGCTCCAAGAAAAAACATTCTAAACTTACATCTTGAATACGGTAACAGTAATTAAAATAATAATGAATCTTAGAAAACGACACAGTGGATACTACGGGACAGTTTCCATTAATTTGATCATTCCATCTAAATGTTAAGTTCATCACTCGATACTCATAAAGTAAATCTTGTAAACACCAACAAGATAGCATAGCAAATGGCCTTGAATAATTCTTGTTTTCCTCAGTCAAGTCAATGTTTATGATGCTGTGAGCCTCGCTCCGCGCATGCGCCGATCAACATATACATGAATGCATTGGCGAGGCAAGAAGATTGGTATTAAAGCTGATCAAGACCTCAAACCTTTAAGCATTCAATGCAGTAAGTGATTCTTTTTGGGACAAGAAGCTGTTGAGCGTGTTGGTAGTATGATCATTTTAATCATACTTTTCGCATAACTTCAACACATCAACAATCTTTGTTGCAAATTAAAGGTCTGCACCTCGAAACTCATTCTCGTATGAAACGAGAAATTTCGAGAAATTTCGAGAAATTTCGAGAAATTTAATTTCTCGTCTCGCTTGTTTCGAGACGGGCCTCCGTCTCGTCTCCAAGCGTCTCGTTTGCTTCGAGACGGGTCTCCGTCTCGTCTCGAAACTTCTCGAAACTCAAAAAGTTTCGAGACGCAGACCCTTATTGCAAATAAGCCAGAAAACTGCCAGAATTCCAGCATGTGCTAGCCGCGACAAGAAAATACAATTCTTACCCTCAATCATTAAGATAGCCACTGGACGTCTCTGCTACAGCTTGCATGGAGCTAATTTGGTATAGCAGTAACTGTTTGCAAAAGTATCGGCTCTGGGCGTCTAGGTGCGCAATGCGAATGAATGATGCCTCAATTCACAGAAGTACATAAGCAAATTATTAATAATAATTCTATTTGTTAAGAAATTCATGAATTCCTCCTTTATATCGGGTTATGTTTTCAAGTCAATTTTGCCCGATCCGGTTCTGTCGTTGACGTTGAACAAGCTATTCGTAACTGATGCTACAGTTACTGGGCTGCTGACGGCACTTTCTCATTTCTGACTGCAAATAAGGACAAATCTCCTTCAAGGTTTCCTTCTCGAAGAAAACAAAGAATTCCAACGCGGTCGTTTTTTGTCAAGCTTTTGAAGTCGGCTCTCCACTATCAGCTATTCCGCATCCAAGTCTGACTTCTCTTGTCCGGGTATTTTGCTCACCTCTCCAGCTCTTTCTGTGGCAGGTTTAGAGAAGTTATTGAGCAAGATGATGTTGAAGATATGTTAAGGTCACATGAAAGCCTGCATGGAACTGGTCGCGTCCATTTTTTTAATTCGCTCCATTCATCTAGCGTATGAGAATGCCTTGTTTTTAATTTTCATTTAATTTTCCTCACACAAACCTGCAGAGGAAGCAAAAAAATTTCCTATGTACTTGCCATATGGAGCTTTAGATTTCATCAAGTGGACCACAATCACATTGATGTGCAATGATTGTAACGCCAGCAGGCTTGGACACTTAGTTTTATTTTTTCTTCTTTTCTATAGAATGCCATACCATATGCCAGAGCAAATAGAGAAGATTGGTATGATCGAACTTCTTGGGCATGGACTGCGCCATAATCTGTTTAGCCAGACCAGTATGGACAAGCCGTCTGTCGTATCCCCTAGAGCTTTTTGGAGGAGTTTATTCTGTATATTAGATGAATTATTTTATTTGTGACGGTAATTTGAACAGTGATCGTGATGCCTGTGGCATCGACGAGTCTGTGAAAAACTTAAAAGGTTAGCATTTTTTAGTCTTGCTTTTGTAGTTTATAATATTATGGCGCTCAAACACGTCAGATGTCAGTTTGGATTTGTCCTATCTCTAAAAGAGATCCTCAACCCCTCAGTAGGTCAGATTCTCAACGCCTGATGTAGCCTGATCCTTCTCTCACTGTATTTAAAAGAAACCGATAAGCAATAAAAACTTAATGCCTTCAACAACTACAGGAAACTACGAAATTCTGTTGCATCTATAATTAGAACAAGTAAGACTGAATACTATAAGAACTATTTTCTTAATCATCAAAGCAACATGGAAAAGACCTGGGACGGAATCAGGTCAATTATAAATGTAAACAAAAAGAAGAAGCTCTCCCCGTCGACTTTGACCGCAACAACTGTACAGTTAAAGGTCCGAGCAACCTGGCTAATACCTTTAATGATTACTTTGCCTCAGTTGGTAAATCTCCTAATTCTGAAATACCTGATACTCCTAATACTTTTAGAACTTACATGCCTCTTCTATTAAACCATGACTTTTTTTTAAGCCCGACTGATCCAACTGAAGTGATGAATGTTATAAACTCTCTTAACGCATCTAAGGCATCTGGCCCTAACACCATTCCTAGTCAGATATTTACACTTAGTTCTAAAATTCTCTCCGATCCAATTTCACGTATCATTAACGAATCCTTTAATCAAGGAATTTTTCCCGATATTCTGAAATTAGATAAAGTTACGCCAGTTTACAAATCAGGCCCTGCAGAAATATGCAGCAACTACCGACCCATCTCGCTATTATCCAACCTTAGTAAACTTATCGAGAAAACGATGTGCGCACGACTTTGCAATTTTCTGGAGAAGTTTCAATTACTTTACGAGTAACAATTTGGCTTCCGTAAGAACCACGCAACTAACCATGTACTAGTTGACTTAGTCAATAACATTCATGATATATTAGAAAGTCGTGAATACGCTTGTGGAATACTTATAGATTTACAAAAAGCATTTGACACGGTGAACCAACACATTCTTTTAAATAAACTAGAAATATACGGTGTTCGTGGAGTCTCGCTAAGTTCGTTCGTGTCATATCTTAAAGAAAGAAAGCAATTTGTCGCTATTGAAAACACGAAGTCCAATGTTCAAATAATGGACTTAAGTGTCCCACAAGATTATGTTTGGGCCCATTGTTACTCTTAATGTATTTTAATGATCTTCGGTATAGTCTAAAGACAGGCCTTGTAACAACACTCTCAGAAGATACAGTTATTTTGGACGATATATATATTTCTCAGAAGATACAGTTATTCAGGAATTCTTCTCTTCAAAAGATGAATGTAATACTATCTCATCGAGATTTCATCTCTATGATTGGCTCCGTGCCAACATATTATCTCTAAATTCGACAAAATCGGATGCCCTTCCTTTTCGTTCTAAGAATAAAAGATGCAAAAATAGACTAAATATTAAAGTTAAAAATAAGCGATTATATTTATCTGACAAGACTAAATATTTGGGTGTTGTTCTAAATTCTGAACTGTCATGGATGAGTTATTCTATGAACTTTCAAAGAAACTGCGAGATTTAACGGCCTACTAGCTAAAATTAGATACTACGTGAACGCTCGGACCATTAAATCACTCTACTATAGCCTATTCCATTCTACATGACCTACGGATGCCTTACCTGGGGGCCTAGCTGAAAAATGCAAAGTCAACAGAATATTCAAGTTGCAACAACAAGCTCTGAGAAAAATTACGTTCTCAAGTTATGATGCATCCACCTCTGAATTATTCTCGCAATTGAAAATACTGAAACTCGAAGATGCTATTAAAGTAAACTTCTGTTTCTTTATGCATGACTGGTAGAATAACTGTCTCCCAAAATCTCTACGCAAACTTTTTGGTTTCCACGCCCCTACAAGGAACACTCGGACGAGCGAGCACTCAGACTTACCATGCCATCGACACGTATGAACGTTATGGTACCAGTAGCATTAAATTTCAAGGTGCAAGCTCATATAACTATTTGAGTTACATCAATGTCAGAATGTCAAATCCAAAAAAAATATTTGGGAGAGAGGTTAACTCCTTACTTATGGCTTCTTATGCGTAATGCTCACATACACAATTGCTTGTGGTTACTCTGTAGAATTTAAGCGCGTCTCTATACCAGTATTTCCAGTAAAGAGTGGATTGATCTATTATTGTTTCCGTATGTTCTGCTAATATTTTATAGGTACGAAATGCTTTATTGTGTTGAAGGAGTTTAATTGTATAGTAAGCAGTGTCAAATAGACATTTTGTTAAGTTGATGTTTACTAACTATTGACTACGGATCCTGATAACCTCTGGCCAGTTAAATACAATGCAGAAGTGACTGCGCTAACTTTATTACTTCTGGTATAGTTCTCTATTTGTTATTCATGTTCTCAAAGAGTCTAGTTATCGGTATCTTTTACTGCTGCTGATGCGAAATATCTTCCCCATCAAACTACTACAAGTCCTTTAACTGGAGCTGTTTTTTATTCTCGATTGTTTGCTAGCATTATTTGTTTGATCTCATATTATTTGCTTGAACTTTCACACTTCTCTTAGCATGCACGTGTTCTGTAACGAGTAATATTAATAAAATATTTTTAATGTGGGTTACTTTGGATTATTTTGGGTGATGTTATTTTAATTTTGCTTTTATACTTGTACTTCCCTGACTGGAACAAGGTGACATCCTCAATCTTATTAGCTTCGGCTACAGAGGATGTCTCCCTCTCCAATAAATGCATATGCGACGGAACTTTACTATGCATCATGCAATCCTTTTGATACGATGCATTTGTTGGGAAAATAAATTGTTGTTGTTGTTTTTGTTGTTGTTGTTGTTCATTCATTCAATAGGAAGTGTTGTAAATGTGGAAGGAATGCTCCGCGTCATTTGAAGAATAGCGAGGAAACGTTTTGACTTCAAAAGCCCCGATACATGCGTAGATGTGGGTAAGGTGTGATGTTACGCGTCATTCGGAGCATGCCGAGGAAACGTCGAGAGTGTCGGCGTAGGACATTGTTTTTTTCTCCTTTGACTTCAAGGAACCGACATGTTTAAAGGTCCTAAGGCAAACCGGCGTGAGTGAGGCCGAAAGAAAATTGCCGGACATCTTAAGTATTGTAATTGCATATAAATTTGTAGAGTAGGAAAATAGAGTAGAGAAGCCAAGAGAACGAGTGAGTAGTAGTTCTCTTTCGTCGAAAGAAAACGAAAAAAAAAACGCTCTATCCCGAAAAAGAGGAAGGTGAGTCAGATTAAGTCTTGCTTGTTCGGCATTAGGCACCCGTTGTGCATCTAGGTTTTGTAGTTAGGACTTGGGACGACCAATCCTTTAGACAGGCCGTATGTGTGTGTGCGCAAACTTGCGAGTGGGTGATATCTCCTGGGGATAGTGAAATTCGTAACAAGAATGTTGCAACAGTCATTCAATCTATCTCTCTTATATATGCATAAGAGTGGTAACGTTCATGAAAATCAATTTAATTTTATTCTTCGAGTCATTATTTTCTAAACGCTGTAGTTAGGCGCTCAACCAACTGTCCAGTATCGCCTTTGTCCAGGTCCGGTATTAAATTTTCATATAAATCTTACTTGAGCCGTTGCTCCAAATAGCATTGTGAATAACTCATATGTTATTTTCCGAATATAGCGTCATTTGCTGCCTTTGGCAAAATGCCATGCATCCATCAAATCTTGGACATCACCGAAGAGAAACCACACAGCACTCTTTTCCGTGCCACTCACGTTAACGTGTTACGAGTAGTCCCTAGTAGTATTGTCACCTGTAGTGTACCATGTATGTCACCAGCTTCCTTACAGCCGCTGCTGTAGCTCTTGAAACTCTCTGTAAAACATTGCCAGAAACAATCCTAATGAGGTGTTTACACTAGCATGCTTAGCATGCGAGGCAGAAGCCAGCCTCAGAAGCCAGCCTCAGAAGCCAGACTCAGAAGCCAGCATGCAAGTACGAACAGAGTTTAAACGAGCCTCGGCTGCCAGACTATGAGTTTTAAAAATAAGGGTGCATTAATGAGTCGTGAAGCTTAGAAATAGCTTTAAGTCATAATCGCGTGCGTAGAAGAGCTCACGAATACCTTCGTACCTCAAACAGCGAGCTACTCAAACATAAGCAGAATATGATAGTACTTGTAGCTAGGTATCTTAGGGTAAGTGCCAACATCTCACTCGGCGATATGCACTCCGGCAGCACTGTGTCTTCGAGTTTTATGTGAGGTCTAACAACATGGAGAAGACGCTCAAAGGCTGTCGGCGCCAAGCGAAGAAAGCCACAAAAAGAGATTTCGTCCAGTTTTTTCCTCTATAAAACTTTGCCGTCCTCGGCAGGAGTTGTGTTGTGACAGTCAACTGCGACTCCACACAAACCTGTTGGTACGTTGGCAACGCCGCCGCGTTCTCCTTCCGATAACTATAAACCGCAGCAGCCGAAATATTGACCCATGCTTATCCATCGTGGCGGCAAATATGATTTTGGCGCTTTTTTGACTGCCCACAAGTTCAAGGCCCGTTCAGACCCAGTCCCTAAATCGAACTCGTTGCGGTTAAAACTGCATGCTCGAGTGAATAAAGCAGCATTCAGAGGCTAGCATGCGACGCTGGCCTCTGGGGCCAGCATGAAAGTGTGAACTGCACATACTATTCACTCTTTTCTTGTATTATCCGCATGCAACTTTATGACAGGATATAAAGAGCTGAGATAAAAAGCCACCCCATAAAGATATTTCGAAACCATTGCCTAAAGGATTTTAAATGGGCTCATTTATTAGAAAAACGTCGGAAGTTCGTGAGCAGGCCAGCAAGCTGAAAGCTGAATCGTGTCTTTTGTGTGCAAAGCTGCACCACTGCATTGGCTAATTGAATCATCTTAATTATGATTCGGACAGGTAGCGACATGAGCGAATGTTGAAACGAAATTCGTGAGGAAGAAATGCTGGGTCTTTACAGCTGTTTGTGCTGTAATTCCTTAATAAAGCAGGCTAATGATTACATGGCATATGCATGCATAGCAAATTACCATCGTAGATTTATGACCATCACAAGCTAATGATAATATGGCAAAATCGTGAGCTTTAAATTGAATTTTAAATAGGCTGAGACTCACTGACGATCGAGTTCTTAATGGGACTCCAAGCGTGACGCTTGGCCAGTTAAATTTCCAACCAAAGCTACCGTGAATAGGGTGGCCATTTCCATCAAACCAAGAAGTTAGACATTTTTTGGTGTGCGGGGAGGCAACAATAATTTCGAGGAACAGGTGTGTACTTGCGATGACAGCAAATTGTAGCATTGGTATTGCAATACAGTGCTTTACAGAAGATTAATGTGTAAAACAACGGCAAAAAAGAACGCTCGTTAATGCAATAGCATGTAGTTGCGGCATTTTCCATCGATTTTAATGCAGCAGTTGCAAAATACAGATACAACTAATAGTATCATATTTGTGACCATGCAAGGCTTCATTAACATCTCCGGTGCTAACGTCCACTTCACATCGGTAGAGTGTTCAATTGCACCAAAGGACACTCTCTACTGCTTTCCGTCATGAATTCGTGCTCTTTTGTCCTTCTGTATCGAACAAGGTTTCCACGCTTTTGGGCATTTTACTTAAAATGACGCTAGCGGCTTCAACGTGCTGTCACTTGCAATCGCGGACGCCTTTTCAACAAATGATGTATCAGACGCATTTTGAGCACCGCCGAGCATCAGCCAATGTCGGAGCTAAAGCCGGCTTTAGACGCACGCAAGCAGTATGATTACCCTGCGAACCCCAAAGTGTCATCAGCAGCATACCAGACCTATCGGCCATTTAAGTGATGAACACCTTGGTATGGATGGCCCGTGCTGCACCATAATGACCTGCATTAGCATCCCATATTGGTGTTCGAGCAACTATCGACCAGCGCCGGTCAAGTCTCGATATTTCCTGGGGGTAGATGTAACATTTCTCCCCGCCAAGTGACCCATCCTGTGCCGCTCATTGCGTTCTGAAAGACCTAAACCGATCCTAACTCAGCAGCATTGGACAACCTACGAATGCTAACATCATCTTCCCGACCCGTTAGCCACAAAACTCGACACCAAGGTATCACCGAATGCCAGTAAAAAAAAAAAACAAAAAAAAAACGGCATCTGACCACTTCAGTCCAGATTTCACGGCACTAGCCACTACTCCTGCACTCTGCTGCAGGGTCCGCGTATTTGGCGAGCTTCCGCTCCCTCGCCTCGTCCATCAGCAACTGCCACGGCACCGTCAATTTGGTCACGACAATTCTACGCCCTCTCCTAGCTAGCATTACCAAGTCTGAACGCATGAATGAAGCAGCGAGATGCCCGCGCCTTTCTACACGTACCGCATAAATCTTCCAGTTATCTCTGCAAGTTATCAAGGTAGAACATCAAATGTTGCCCCTTCGTCAAATCGAATGGATCCAGCTGTCATTCCAAGCCAGTCAACCCTAGAAACACATCTTTGTTCCACGCCCTCTCATGCGCCGTTGAACACTTTGTATTAGAAATTCTTGCCTTTTGTCCAAGCAGTTAGGAAATATCTTAAGCAATATTAATAAATTACGCAGACAGATTTAGCCCATCTGTTAATACGAGGACAAATGCGTGTCCGGCGTGATGTTGCGCCGGACGGAGGACAAGGACCTCAAAATCCGGACAGTCCGGCAAAAACGAGGACTTATCGCCACCCTAACCGTCAAGCTAGCGTTTACTCCTGCAACATTCCACGGTCAAACGAATGCAGTTTTATTCATTTTTAAAGGACAAGTAATCTGTTATGCTGAGACCAGAAAATATTGTCTTGCAAAAATTGGAAGTTAAGAGATTTAAAAAGTTCGATCAGTCAACTAGTGCATCTAAAAAACGTAGTTGCATATCTGCCTCGCGTTCCACTGTGAACTTAATGTGTGGATGTACTACTGTACCTAATATAGTACTACTACTACTACTACTACTACTACTACTACTACTACTACTACTACTACTACTACTACTACTACTACTAC